>PVLA01004741.1:0-168655 GCA_004027455.1 Hydrochoerus hydrochaeris
GGTCCTAAGGACTCAATATGAGCTCCTTCCCACTAAATGAGCCAAAGATTTGGCTCAAGTCACAACATCAGAGGGGAATGTAATACTCTGATCAACCACTAACCACCTGCGCCATCATCTTGTTCTGTATGTGCCGCCATTTTAGATTTAAGTCCTTGTTCTTGTCACAAGATAAGTTTTGGTTTAATAAGCCTCAGCTATTTCTCACAAAAGTTTCCTTTTCCCCGGAATAACGCTTCACCTGCCGCCCTAAATGACCAACCAGCTCACTCCCCGTGTTCTTATCAGCCTACCCACCAATCGGCTGCATTGCTCCTCTAGAAAAGTAAACTCCCTTAGTTGTGAGGCGCGCAGTCTCTAGACCGGTTACCGGAGGCTGCATCGCCAGGCTTGGCAATAAAACTCCTTCACCTTTGATTAATTGGATTGAATTTTTATTCCTTAGTCGGGCTATTACAGTTAAGAGGCCTATTTTATTCTTTTAGCTGAATGAATACTTGAATTGGTTGAACTAAAATCGATCATTCTCATTTCAAAAATAAATATATATGCCAGAAATATGTTTGACATTAAATAAAATAGATGATTATAGTTATTTACACTGTGTAGTTGGGGATGGTGGCTGTGATCTACAGTGCCAGCACTCAGGAGGATGAAGCAGGAAGACTGTAAGTTCAAGATCAGTCTGGGCTATCATGAGACCTGTGTCAAAGAAAACCAACCAAATAAACACCTTATATAAATAATAGTATGTTAAATATTAATTTGATTTTGATGACTGGTTTTAATATTTCATCTATAATTTTTCTTCTGTTACTTTAAAAGAGTAGTATACTGTATAATAGTTATCCAGAGATTTATGCTGTTATTTAAATAAAACTACTTACTATGTATTGTCTGAGTTATTTTTATTTATCTGGCCCTTGGAATGTTGCAAGGAAAAATTCTTTAAGTCTTGATGTTAAATATGTCCTTCCTTTATTGTGTGCCTTATATTTTTATGGCTAAGTTGTAATTTTCCAGTAAAATTAAATAAAAAATATGGAGGTGCTGATAAAAAAAAAGGCTGCTATTTGAAGCAACTATGTGGTGAGGTCAACCCTTGAACACCATTGTAGTTAGGTTTTCTTCATGGTGAATTGAGGAAAACTAACTTAAAGGACAAGTTTATCTTCACTCATTCTTTCAAGAGGTTTCAGTCCATGGTAAACCCATTCCATTGTTCTCTGTTCTGTGGCAAGGCAGAAACATCATTGTGGGAGGGTGAGGTAGAGGAAAGCTGCTCATGAATAGCAGCCAGAAAGCAGAGAGGGAAAAAGCAGAGAAAAAAAAAAGGGCCAGTGGTCAGATATAGACCCCAATGTCACACACCAGTGATCCACTCCCTGCATGAGGCTCCACTTGCTATCTCCATCATCTCCCACTAATGCCATAAAAGTGATCTCACTGGTGGATTAATCCACTGATGAAGTTACAGCCTTATGGTCAAATGACTTCAAAAGCCAATTGGTGGGCAGCCAAGCCTGCATGCAACTATCCTTTTGAGGGCTCCTTTTAGGTCCTAACTATTATAGACACATCTCATAGATTCTTCTTCCATTTATAGAAGTGGTAAAACATACCTTCCATAGCAGTTGTTTTAAATGAATGATATATAAAAAATGCCTCATGTCCTAAAAGCAAACAACCTCCAATCCAGCTTGTTGTATCCTGCAAAATTATCTTTCAAAATTGATAGAGAAATAAGATATTTGTGTGATAAAAAAAAAACCCTGAACAAATTCATAACCACCAAACCAGGGCTCCAAAAAGTTCTGGAGAACATTCTAGAAAGAGATTATGAAGACAATAATTCCAGGAACACAAAAAAATGAATCTACCAGGCAAGACAAGCAATTACATAGAAGAGAAAGGAAGGGCATCAACAATAGGAAAATGATATAATGACAAGGATAAGTCAGTACATATCAGTTGTAAATATCAATATGAATGGTCTCAATTCACAATCAAAAGAAACAGATTGGAAAAATGCATCAAGAAACAAGATCCAACAAAATGCTGCATTCAAGAAACATATTTTTTTATTTTAAAGATAGTAAAACACAACAAAACAAGAAAGAACAAAGCCAATCAAGACAATGCAGTGAAATTGGTACAGAATTTCAGAGCAGGATACCGGGATAACAATAATAGGTACCAAAGTGTATCTCGTTATCTTCACAGTAGTTGTCCATTCAATCAGGTATAGCAAAATCAAACCAAAAACAAAACATAATAAAACCAATCAAAACAGAATATCAAATAAAGCAAAACAATTAGAACAAAGCAAAACAGTGAGAACAGTATTGGCCTTCAAAGACAAGATAGAAGGAAATCCCCCATATTTGCTATATTGCATTCTGTCATCCTCCCAAGAGATGCTCAGACCTCTGGTCCCAGGTCAGCATAATCAACCAAACAATACAAGCATTTAGTTGCTTTATGTACCTTAGTTGCTATCAACTCTGGGTGACCTCAAAATCATCCAGTTGTTAAAGGGGGGTTGACAGGACGTTTCATTCTCAGCCCGCCCGCTGGCAGGCTCACGGGAGACACTGACTTACTCTCCCTGGCTCGCTAGCAGCTCACTCCACTTATCAGGAAGGCTGGCTCATTGCTTTCTTGGTCAGTCCCCCAAGTTCCACATGGCTGATCCTCAGGAGACACTGATTTGTTCTCTCCCTGGCATGCCCGTGGCTCACTCATGCCACTTACCAGGAAGGATGGCTCATTGCTTTCTTGGCTGGTCCCCCCCAAGAAACACATTTAACCCAAGAAGAAATTTACAAACTGAAAGTTAAAAGATGGAAAACAATAAACCATGCAAAAGGAACCTGAAAACAATGGGGGTAGGTATTCTATTTGCAAACAGATTTCAAGCCAAGACTGAGCAGAAGAGACCAAGAAGTCACTATATATTTGTCAAGGGAATAATCCAGAAGGAAGAAATAATAATCAGAAATATACATGCACCAAATATTCATGTGCTCAACTTTATAAAATCAATACTAATGACAAAAAAATAAGATAAGCACTAAAACAATAGTTAGGGGTAACCTCAATACCTCACTGTCACAAATAGGCAGATCAACTAGACAAAAAAATCAACAAAAAAAATGAGCTGAATAAACCCTCTGAATAAATGGACTTAGTAGATATCTAAAGGGTGTTCCACCTCACAGCAACAGAATACATATTCTTCTCTATTGCATACAAGACTTTCTCTAAAAATAGACCATGTACTAGCTTACATGTTTCATTAAATGCAAAGGAAATGAAATTATTCCATGCATATTATCAGATCATAGTGCAATGAAACTGGAAATCAAGACAAAAGAAACAAAAAAAACTATATAAACATATAGAAATTAACACTGTCCTGAACAACCAAAGGGTCACAGGTGAAATTAAAGAGAAATCAGACAGTTTGCACAATTGAACAATAATGCCAACATAATATACCAAAATTTATGGGATGCAATGAAAGCAGTCCTGCGAGGGAAGTTTATGTCCGTGAACTCCTACATCACAAAAATATAGAGAATGCAAATAAATAACCTAATAGTGAATCTCAAGTTTCCCAAAAAAGAACAGGCTAAACCCAAAAACCATGTGCATGAGGAAATTTAAAATTCAGAGTAGAAATGAATGCAACTGAGACTAAGAAAACAACACAAAGAATCAATGAATGAAAAAGTTGGTTCTTTGACAGGTTAAATAATATTGACAAGCTCTGAGCCAACCTTATAAATAAAAGGAAAGGAAAGACTCAAATACATGTAATTAGCAATGGAAAGGGTGAAATCACAACGGATGCTGCAGAAATCCAGAAGATCAGCAATACTTATTTTAAGAATCTGTACTCTAATAAGATGGAAAATTCAGAAGAAATGGATAGATTTCTAAATACATATGAATTACCAAAGCTGAGTCAAGAAGATACCAAAATTCTGAACAATGCAATATCAGTCAACAAAATTGAAGAATAAAAAAATAAAAAACTATCAACACAGAAAAACACACATCCTGACAGATTTGTTGCCAGATTCTATGAGAAATTGAGAGCTCTAATGCCATTACCCTTCAAACTCTTTAATAAACTTGAAAGAGAAGCAATATTTCCAAATTCATTCCTGTAGGCAAGCATTACCCTGATACCAAAAACCAGGGAAACACCCAACTGAAAAAGAGAATTATAGATCAATATCTTTAATGAATTTAGATGCCAAAATCTGTAAGATGCTGGCAAAGAGAATGCAGCAAATCATCAAAAAGTTTATACACCATGACCAAGTAGGATTCATCCCAGAGAGGCAGGGATGATTCAACATATGCAAATCAATAAATACAATAAACCACATTAACAAGTCAATAAAAATCACACACTCATCTCAATAGATGCAAAAAAAGTGTTTAACAAAGTCCAACATCCATTCATGATATACAAAAAAAGCCTACAGGAAACTGGAATAGAGGTCCTTATCTCCATCTGACAAAGGCGATCTCTGACAAAGCAACAGCCAACATTATACTAACTGGTCAAAAACTGAAGGCTTTCACCATAAAGTCAGGAACAAGCTAGAGAACCCACTCTCATCACTCCTGTCCTATATAAGTTCTAAAACATTAACCAGATCAATTAGACGAGAAAGAAATAAAAGGAATATGGATAAGAAAAGAGGAAGTTAATATAACATTATTTGCAATGACATGATACCCTACATAGAAGACCACAAAAACCCCACCAAAAATTCCTAGGTTTAATAACCAAATTCAGCAGCATAGCAGGATACAAAGCCAACATTCAACAGTCAATAGCATTCCTATATACAAATGAGGGGAACAAGGGGGAGCAAAAGGGGAGGAGAAAGGGGGAAAGATTTCCGTAAAGAAAAAAATAGAAGAAATGGAAACAAAACTTTCGTAAATGAGGGGATGAAAGGTTGAAAGGAGGGGAAGGGAATGGGGAAAAAAGAAGAGATATTATGTAACAGGTACAAATTCCATATGAAGAATGTGATCATTATATATGGCAAACATGTACTAATGAAAAATTTTAAAATTTTAAAAATTCTAAAAACAATTTTTAAAAGTGTCAAAGATCTCTTCATCAAATATAAGTGTTATATAGCCGTGATGTTATTACCATTGTGATCATTCTTTTATCAAGCATCATGTAAATAAGTTAGTGAAACTCGTATTTTTATTTTCTCAGATATATAACGAACACCAAAAAGCTACACAGGTAATAGTCCTTAATATCAGTTTATTAGCTTGACTTCTTTCCATTGGCAGTAAAATTAATGAAATCAGAAAACATAACCACTCAGCTAGTAAGATGTGTTTGTCCTGATAAGTGGTTGTCTGAAAAAGCCCAAAAGCCACAGTCATAACACATCAGTCACTTAGACTGAGGGTCGCAGTGAGGTGGCAGTAGCAAAATCTATCTTCACCTTATAGTATGACCATAGGACCAGATTATTAAAGGTCTTGGCTCTGTTCCAGCTGGACATCAGAAATGGCCAGTAACACACCCAGAACACACACTTCTGGTTTTCTCTTACTGTGGCCACTTTTCAGTATCTTTTGCTGGTTTCTCTTCCTTCATTAGGGTTCTGTCTCCCTCCTCCCCCAGACTATTTCAGGTAAACATTTAATGGCTCCCATGTTCATTACCCAACTCACCTCCTACCTGAGCTGCAGACCCACATTATCAGATGCCAACCAGATATACATTATGTCCATCCAACACCTCCACTTTGGACTCTCACAATCATTTTGAACAAAAGAAATCCAAACTAAACTTTTAATTTTCTCTCCCCAAATCAGTATTACCCATCTCTGGAAATGGCACTTTCATCTCCAAGGTTACAAACCTTAGGCTCATTCTTGATGCTTTCTTACCTTTTTTTTTTTAATTTTTAAAGAGAGTAAAATTAAACAGAACAAAACAGATCAGAAAAAAACAATGTAAGAACACAGATTTCAAAGCAAGACAACAGGAGATCTTCACTGTCTATCATATTGTCTCTTGTTTTCTTCCAAATAGCTGTCCATATCTTCACATACAGTGAATTCATACAAAACAAAATAGTATAGAACTTATCAGAACAGGATGATGAAGGCATTTTAGGTCTTTAAGAACAGACAATAAGGAAGTCAACAATGGCTGTCATAATGTCTCTCATTCTTTTCAAAATAGCTGTCCATACCTTCATGCATGTTGAAATTAAACAAAACAAAACAAAACAGACTAAAATCACTCTGAACAAAGAATAATAGTATTGCTGGATTTCACAGCATGATGCTACAGAATCAGCACTGGGTACCATAGAGTCTCTTTTCCCTAAAAGTCGCTGTTCAATTCATCATGCATTATGTAATCAATTCTCATAAACTGTTTAGGAGAAGTTTATGTACGCATGTATGAGTCGCTATGTGTATACCTATCCTTTCTGTCCTAGAGGGAAAAACAAAACAAATTCCTAGAAAAACATGAAACAAAAAAGACAAATAACAATAGCAAAGAGCCCAAAACACTGACAATATAGACCTTCAAAACAGTGGTAGGAGCATAACTAGGGTTGCTATTTTACATAATGATCTTCAAGAGTTCCTCAGATCACCATACAATAATATGCACAATTTTTCCAATCCAAGAACTTATAGAATTTGTAGCACAATCATCTTAGCTATCTTAAGTGTGTTTAAATAACTTTAGATATTCTTTCTTTTCCCTTCCTTTTTTCCTCCTTTTCCCTAAGATATTATTTTCCCCCTTTAAGCAGATTCTTATCCTTTCACTATTTTTATTGAGTTTTTTGTATCTTATGTACTCTTACCATTTCTTACATGAGAAAGACTATATGGTACTTACACATGTGAGTCTGATTTAATTCACTTATGAGCATGGTCTCGAGTTGCATCCATTTATTTATAAATATCTCAATGTGATCATCCTTTATAGCTGAGTAGTACTCCATTGTATAAAAATACCACAACTTTTTTATCCATTCCTCAGTTGATGGGCATTTAGGTTGTTTCCAACATCTGGCTATTATGAATTGTGCTGCTATAAATATGGGTGCACATATATCACTGTGGTATGATGTTTTCAGTTCTTCTGGGAATATGCCCAGAAGTGGAATAGCTGGGTCAAATGGGACCTCTAATCCCAGGTTTTTGAGAAATCTCCAGACTGACCTCCACAGTGGTTGCACCAGTTTACACTCCCACCAACAGTGCAGAAGAGTTCCTTTTCCCCCACAGCCTCTCCAGCATTTGTCATTCGTAGTTTTGTTGATCCTGGCCATTCTTTCTGGAGAGAGATGGAACCTCAGTGTGGTTTTAATTTGCATTATTCTAATGACCAATGATGATGAACATTTTTTCATGTATTTATTTGCCATTTGTATTTCTTCATCTGAGAACTGCGTATTCATCTCAGATGCCCATTTCTGAAATAGGTCTTTGAATTTTGGCAATCTGATTTTTTAAAATTCTTTATATATTCGAGACAGAAGTCCTTTGTCTGAGGGACCATTCACTAAGATTTTTTCCCAATTTGTGGGTTTTCTTTTTACTATGTTGATTTCTTTCGACATGCAAAAACTCTTTAATAGGACATGATCCCAGTTATAGATTATATGAAGTATTTCTCCTGCGGTTTGAATTTTTTTCATGAATTCTCTACCTACCCCTATGTCTTCAAGATTTCTACCTACTTTGTCTTCCAACAGATTTAGTGTTTCTGTTTTAATATTTAGATCTTTGATCCATTTAGATTTTAGTTTAGTACATGGTGATAGGCATGGGTCTAGTTTTAGTTTTTGGCATACGGAGAGCTAATTTTTCCAGCACCATTTATTGAAGAGACTTATCTTCCTTCCAGTGGACGTTTGGCCCCTTTATCAAAGATAAGGTGGCTGAATGTGTCTGTAGTTGTAGTTGTATCTTCTAATCTATTCCATAGATCTTCAGGTCTATTTTTATTCCAGTACCATATTTATTTTATTACAGTAGCTTTGTAGTATAACTTCAAGTCAGGGATTGTGATGCCTCCTGCCTTACCTTTGTTGCTTAGATTGCCTTTGCTATTCTGGGTCTCTTCTGGTTCCAGATGAATTTTAGGAGTGATTTCTCTAGATCTGTGAGGTATGCTAGTGGTATTTTGATTGGGATTGCATTAAATCTGGATAACAATTTTGGTAGAATGGTCATTTTCACAATTGGAATGGACCAATTGGAATGGAATGAGGTAAGGACCATCTATTCCAATCCATTTTCACTTCCTATCCATGAACAGGGAATGTCTTTCCATTTTCTGAGGTCCTCTTCAATTTCTTTTTTCAGGGTACTATAATTTTCCCTGAATAGATCTTTTGCTTCTTTTGTTAGATTAACTCCTAAGTATTTCATTTTGTTGGATGCTATTGTAAAGGGTGTGGCTTCTCTTTTTTTCTAAGTGGTTTTGTTGTTAGTGTATAGGAATACTATTGATTTTTGAGTGTTGAGTTTGTATCCAGCTATATTACTGAATTTATTTATTATACCTAGGAGTCTTTCAATGGAGTTTTGGAGGTCTTCTATGAAGAGTATCGTGTCATCTGCAAATAATGATAATTAAACTTCTTCTTTTCCTATCCTTATTCTCTCTTGTCTAATTTCTCTGGCTAATATTTCCAGCACTATATTGAATAGGAGTGGTGGACATCCTTGTCTTGTTCCTGATTTTAGGGTAAAGGTTTTCAGTTTTTGATGCTGACTGTTGGGTTGTCATAGATGGCTTTTATCATACTGAGGTAAGGACCATCTATTCCAATTTTCTGTAAGGTTTTTACCATGAATAAGTGTTGGACCTTATCAAAACCTTTTTCTGTATCTATAGAAATGATCATGTGGTTCCTATTTTTGGCTCTATTGATATGGTGGATTACATTTATTGATTTGCATATGTTGAACCATCCCTGCATCCCTGGGATGAATCCCACTTGGTCATGGTGTATAATCTTCTTGATGATTTTCTGCATTCTGTTTGCCAAAATTTTATTGAGAATTTTTGCATCTATGTTCATTAGGAAGATTGGCCTGTAGTTCTCTTTTTTGGTTGGGTCTTTCTCAGGTTTTGGTATTAGAGTAATGTTTGCTTCCAGGAATGAGTTAGGGAGAATTGTTGTCTTACCTCTTAAGTCCATACCCAGCCCATATTTAGTTCAGTCAACTGTACCCATAAACCCATAAAATATGGTGCTGGTTCTATTACCACCACTCTGGCCTGTCACCTCAACTGCTATAATAACCTCAGGCTGGTCTCTCTACTCTTGACTTCCTACTGATCTAACCCATTCCCAACCATTTCAAAAGCAAGGAGAACCAGGCCTCACCAGGAAGTGATCTCCACCTGGAAATGAGTGCCATGCACGGGCTGCTGCCAGATGGGGACAGCCAGACCCAAGCCCCTCTCCATGAGTCAGTGCCATTTGTGGACTGTGGAGGGAAAGAACAATGCCTCGCCAGGAAGCAGTTCCTGCCTGGAAACCATATCATTTTCATCGTTTTGTTGGGTTGGGTTTTATTCTCTTTTGTTTTGTTTGATTATGTTAAATCTGATGGCATGAGTAGCTATTGGAAAGACAACAAAACTTATTATAGTAGCCATTTTGGATTTACTACTGGCTTGTCTGAAGTCCTTTATTGCATTCATTGTTTTGCTTTTATTGTTTCTATTCTATTCTGTTCTGTTTGATTTTTACTATGTCTGACGGTATCTGCAGCGATTTTGAAGACAACAAAAGGAATTATAGTAACTACCATTGATTGTGTAAGATTTCAAAGTCCAGTATCACTTATATTGATTTGATTGGTTTTATTCTACTTTATTTTTGTTGGTTTTATCCTTTTTAAAATAAAAAAAGAAATTGGCACATCATTCCCCTAGTTAAAACTTTTATTGCTTTCCCACTGTTTGTAGTGATAAAATCCAAAAATAGAGCCTGTCTCATCACTGGAATTTGAGGAAATGAGAAAAGCCGCCCCTTTACGTTTCCTCCATCTATCTCTCTGCTTTTTCACAGTGCAAACAGTTTTAGTTTCTTCAGTATTTTTTAAAAACTAACACATCTTCATTGTTTTCATTCAAATTCAGAAACCATTGGAAGAAAGAAAAATCACCTAAAATTCCACTACATTAAAATAAACATGCTAAATATTCTGATTATCATCTTGTCACACACTACTTTATGCATATACACAAATATAATGTGATATAAATTACATTATTTGCACATTCTGTTCTTCATTGTAGACACCATTATTTCAAATAACCAATGTGAATATATCATTTTTCATATTGATTAATCATTTTTGTTTTTTGTTTCTGTTTTTTGATATAGGGTCTCCTTATGTTATTTGGGCTGGTGCTGAACTCACTATGTAGCTTAGGCTGGTCTCAAACTTGCAGCAATCCTCCTGCTTCAGCCTCCCTAGTGCTGGGATCACAGGCGTGGGCCACCACACTTGGCTCATTAATTTTATATAAAAATACACTGTATTTACAGATGTATTTGTTGCTGTTGTCATTATTTATTTTATAAAAACAGAATTTTATTTTATATATATGCAATGCATCATGGAAAAACCTCCTAATTTTGTGCTGTGAATATATCACCATATAACCAGTCTTTGTCCTACAATTGGGCATCTTCTTTATGAGTTCTTGCCATTATTAACAACACTACAATAAATATCATTATATACATATGCTTATGTTTTTATTTCTGTGGTATTATACACATTGAACTCCTCTTCCCCCCTCCCCGAAAAATATGAAACAAGGGGGTAAGGTAGAGATAGGTGTGAAAATGATAAATGTATGTATGAATCTGCCAAAATGAAATCCATTAATCTGCTTAACCAATAAAAAATGGTAACAATTTAAGAGTACAAATATACCACAAAATTCACTTTAATGCATTTATAAAGAATATTTGTATTTTAAGCACAGATTTGCTATAGAAGAATTAATTTAAAGGTGACATTTTCAGCATTTTCCTAGTCTGGCTAAAAGTGAAGAAGTTTGTGTGTGTGTGTGTGTGTGTGTGTGAAGCGTACAATGTTTCACTTCTTTAGGAACAAATTTAAGCCTCCCATTTCCTAGTGGCGAAAGCTTGGAATGCATCCCTTCATGTAGTTCTCTTTTCTCCCAGAGGAGCATGCCAGTTTATCTTAATGATGGACATTTAAAGTGGAGTCAACATCACAAACACATTGAACATACAACTGTGTCTGTCTGCCTCCCTGACTGCCCATTGGAGCAAAGTCCACGGGATTAGTTAGATTTGGGGTGACGTACATGCAGAGACACAGGGATCCCCTAGGGCTGAGCAGCTTTCCAACTTTTCTCCCATCCTCACCGCTAAAACAAAGTGCGTATTCCTGCGCGGACCTTTCCTGAGGGTTGTGCAGATTTTCAATAGCCCTAGGGTCCTGTCTGTACTCCAGCTGGAAACCGCTTGGCTCTTTTCCAGTGTACTCCTTCTCCATGTCCTTGGCTAAACAGTCGATGAGTTTATCTGGAAGTGACTTTCCATTCCAGGTTTAGCCTGTAACCTCTTTCGGAGGCATCATCTGCTGCCCTGCTTCCACTGTCCAGGCTGCATGTTCTGGGATCAGAGTGCGACCACAGTACTGACACTTGATTGCTGCTGGTTGTGGCTTTCCTCTGAGGCATAGGAGTTCCTTCTTTTTCACTGTTTTGTCACTCTGTACTCCTCTGTACTTCCCACATATTTGCCAGTAAGAGAAGGTGCTAAGAAGTTGGCACTATGGAGCAAAGCAGGCTAATTTCTTTCATTTCCCCTGCAAAGGCAGGAATAAGATGTGGCTGAGGAGTGAAGGGTAAAACTGTGGGGTACAAGCACGCAGGCTCGACCCAGTAAGACCTGTTACTGGCCTTATGGTAGAGCTGGATTACTTTTCAGAAATGTTAATTCATTTGCCCTATGAATGATGCCTTGACCAAGAAGCACAGGGCACAGGGATTACTCCTTCAGGATCTTGATATACAGTGATTTTCATCCTGAATGACAAAAGACAGTAAGAAATGACAGCATGGACTTTGACCTTTAAACCTTTACGAGTTAATTTTTCTATAGCAAGTCATTGTTAAAATACAAGTATTCTTTATAGATGCATTAAAGTGAATTTTGTGGTCTATTTGTACTCCTATTAAATTTTTTCCCACTTTTTTATTGGTTAAACAGATTAATGGGTCATATCCATTAATGTACACACCATTATCGCCCCCTCGCTCCCCCTCCCTTGCCTCACATGTTTCTTGGGAGGGGGTCAATGTGTATAATGTATTTTGCTCATGTCCCTTCTCCTCCCTCTTACTCCTTTTCTAGTAATAGTGACCTTTTGGTTTTTTTGCCATCTTTATTGGATTCCACATTTTGGGGAGAATATGTGGTTACTGGCTTACCGCACTCAACATTAGGGTCCCCAGATCCATCCAATTTTTTTACAGTGACACAATTTTGTTTCTCTGTTTGGCTGAATAAGACTCCATTGTGTATTATGTCCCATATTTCCTTTAGCCAATCACATTGGTCCTCATCCAGGCTGGGTCCATCCATATCTTGGCTATTATGCATTGTGCTGCAATAAACATGAGTATGCAAGTTTTCCCCAACAGTATGCTGACTTTAAGTGCTTTAGGTATATACCAAGGAATGACACAGTTGGATCAAACCGTAGTTCTATCTTTGATTTTTTAAGAACCTCCATACTTAGTTCCATGATTTACATTCCCACCAATAGTAGAGAAGAGTTCCTTCTTCCCACATATTTGCCACTAAGATAGAAATATTCTTGGAGTTGTTTTTGGACCTCGACACTTCAGGGTGGAGAGATAAGGTTTTGGTTATTTTCTAGCTATGATGGCAAGCAGAAAAAAGCATTCCTAATGGGGACAGGTCAGTTTCTGTGTAAGAATGATACAGGAGGTCAGGACATAGCAAAGCTGGCTGGGAAAGTAGGTGTCACTTGTTAATTACAAAATCTTGGAAAATATGTGCAAAACAGGTCCCAAAGGCCTGCACATGGAATTCTCAGGAGAACTGGAGCAGGTTTCTCATAAGATGGCCTAGACCAGATGTCATCCTGAGGTATGGAATCCCAGCACTGCCTCTCAGGACCCATATGTAGAAATCCTTGCAGGTTTCAAAATTTCAACAGCTTCAAAGGACAGGGACACCAAGAAGAACTTGCCATTGTGGTTTTCCTCATGATAGCCTGCCTGCTTTCTTCAAAGTCTTCTTTTATCCTGCTTTTTCACCTTTTATTGAGCCCAAGATCACTCTGCAGAGCCAGTTTCTTCCTTACTCTTCACTTTTATTTTTTCGAATAAACTTTACTACCACTTTTTGCTCATTTCATTCAATTCTTTGTTCAAGAGGAGAAGAATCTGGAATCTAACTCTGAGAGCTACCTGGTAACATTTTGGCATAGTCAGGAGATTCTAATAACGGGAAAATGGAAGGAAAAGCCTTTGGCTCATGGTGTGAGTAATATGCATCCTCTTGACACCAACACTTCGTCTGAGATAGAAAACCAAAAGGGAAAAGACACTGAACAAAGGTACTGATGGGACACTGCTATTCCCAGCTCCCTGCCTTTGCCTGTGGCCAGTGCTCTTGAGGATGCTCAGGTTTCCTTGCGGTGCCCGGGGAAATACTGTCAGCATTGAGCTGGTCCTCGGCCAGCAGGACAGTAGCCAGCAGGGACTAAGAAGAAGTGGAAGACGCAACTTCTGTTGACAGAGTAGCTTTCCCAGGGGGAGTGAAGGTGCCAGACACAATTTCTTGCAATTCACCTAGGGTGCAGGATAAGTAATCAGAAATGTGTGATTTTTCTGTGCTCCAGTAAAATACAAAAGTCTATCCTTGTTATAAAGTACCAGGAAAATCAATAAGGAGTTTAAGGTGACATTGGCTTGCCCTGCCAGCAAAGCGAAGTAAACAAACCACTACTGCTTCCCCAATTGGAACCTGAGGATGGAACCCCGATAGGTACACAGCAGAACTTCCCTCCATCTGTCCAGGTCAGAGTAACTGGAAAACATGCAGATGTTAATGCTGCAAACAATACTACCAGTCGGTATTTCATGAGCACTGAACAATTGGCTGAATCTTCACACATAATCTTTCCACCCGATAAGATAAGGTACTATTCACCTACATTTTACTGATGAGAAAGATGGGGCACTCAGAAGTTAAGGGATTTGCCCAAGATTATACAAATAAGAAGCAGTGGAGCTAGAATTCAGACCCAGGCAATGGAACTCCAGAGCCTGGGATCAGCCTTGGACCACAGTGCCTGCTTGTGATGAGACAACACTGGCCAGTGCAACCCCTGATGCAAAGACCACACATGTGTTGCTGGAGACCACTCAGACTCGGGCAGGATGAGTCTGTACAACAGCTGGATGTGAATAAAGAAGCCATGAGAGCAAAAATAATGCTTAAGTTCCTCAGAAAGATGTACACACCAAACACAAGGAGCTTGCAATGGCCTGGAGTCCAACCCAGGAAACCTTGTAAGGTAAATTTACAGGTTTCTGCAGAGAAAAGTGCCGCATCATGGGAATGCAGGGTGCCCTTGGAATATACCGAAAGGACCTGCAACACAAGCTGCTTCACAGATTCTGGTGGATGCACCCTGAGACCATAATGTAAAGTGAAACAAATGAGACACACAAGTTTAAATATCATGCGGTTGCTCTTATATGAAGAACCCAATGTATAAATAAAAGAGAAAAATAAAAAACATAATAGGAAATAGGAAGATAGATCTTTTGCAAATAGTAAGAGAACCAAAAGATAAAGAGTGAAGGGAGGGGAGAGGAAGGGTAGGTAAAAAGAATTAAGGTGTGTTATATACAGGTACCAACTCCTCAAGAGGAAAATAATCATGTACTACAAATGTGTACTAATAAAAATTAAAATAAAAAATTAAAGTAGCTACTTAAGACAGATACATATGATCTAATTTACTTTGACAAATTTCTGCTATAAAACACATGCTTAGTGCTTTGACTATTAGTACTGTTCCCATGCCACCTGAAAACCTGGCTACCAGGCTTTAAAGCTCTAATACGAAGACTTCAAATATCTCCCCATGGATGAAGTTGACTCCTCCCTCAGTCCCTGCATCTTCTGAGCGGGTAACAGACAGAAAGAAGCTTGAAGTTTACCCCAACAGGACAGCCTGGCCCAAGTCCGTAGCATGGGAGATGCTTGACTAGGTCAAGGCTGAAGCTTTCACACAAGGACAGGTAATAAATACTAAGTGGGAAGCGGATTTCCTCTGTCTATGTTCTTTCTTTTTTTCTTCTTTCTTTCTCTTTCTTTTCCTTTATTTTTTCTTTCTTTCTTTCTTTCTTTCTTTCTTTCTTTCTTTCTTTCTTTTTCTTTCTTTCTTGTTGTGTGAGGTTTTGTTTTTGTTTTGGGCAGTACTGAGAACTGAACTCCAGGAATGCTGAGCACATCCTGATCTGTTTCGTTTTGACACTGTCTCACCAACTGGCCAGGCTGGCCTCAAACTTGAGATCCCCCTGTCTCAGCCCCTAAGTGACTAAGACGACAGACATGTGCCACCATACTCAGTTGTTATACTTAATAAATACCTATGGCATTATAACTATATATATAATATATAATATATTATATATTTTTCTCAACTAGTCAGATAAATAAATCTTGTTATTGCTACTGGTGTGGGTAACTCACAGAAATCAAACCACTGGTGTATTTTGCATCATAAGTCTACAAGTATGAAGAAAATGCTAAGCAGTTGCTGGAGATGTATTATTATTATTTAGTCATTTTTCTGACTTTTAACGAAATTGAAAATGTAATCACAAACTTACCAACAAAAAAAAGCCCAGATCCTGATGGATTCACTGCTGAATTCTACAAGAAATTTAGAGAAGATTTAATTCCAATGTTCTTCAAACTCTTTAATGAAACTGAAAAGGAAGCAGTATTCCCTAACTCATTCTTGGAGTTACCAAAATCAGAAAAACACCCAACCAAGAGAATGACAGAGCAATTTCCCTAATGAACATACATTCAAAAATTCTCAATAAAATACTAGCAAACAGGATGCAACAAATCATTAAGATCAAGTGACATTCATCCCAGCGATGCAGGAATGGTTCAATATATGCAAATTAATAAACATAATACACCCTATTAACAGAATCAAAGATAAAAATCATGTGATCATCTCAACAAGTGCAGAAAAAGCTTTTGATAAAACCCAACACACATTCATGATAAAAATCATACAGAAAATCAGAATGGATGGTCTTTACCTCAATCCAATAAAAGCCATCTCTGACAAACCAACAGCCAGCATCATATTAAATGGACAAAAACTAAATTTTCACTCTAAAATCAGTGAGGAACAAGACAAGGATGTTCAGTATCACCACTCCTATTCAATATAGTTCCAGAAATGTTAGCCAGAGCAATTAGACAAGAGAGAGAAATAAAATGACTAAGGCTAGGAAAGAAAGAAGTTAAATAATCATTATTTGAAAACCACATGATACTCTACACAAAAGACCCCAAAAACTCTACTACCAGAGGGCTACTAGAATTAACAAACAAATTCAGTAGGATACAAAATCAACACTCAAATATCAATAGCCTTCCTGTACACAAACAACAAACTCACTGAGAGAAATTAGGGAAACCATGCCCTTCACAATAATATTCAAACAAATGAAATATCTAGGAACAAAGGAAACAAAAGATGTATACATTGAAAATTACAGCACTCTGAAAAACAGACATCGAAGAGGGCATCAGAAAGTGGAAAGATATCCCTTGCCTTGGATAGGAAGAAACAACGCTGTGAAAATGGCCATACTTCCAAAACTGTTATACAGATTTAATACAATATCAATCAAAATACCATTAGCGTACTTCATAGATCTAGAGAAAACATTCCTAAATTTCATTTGGAAACAGGATACCTAGAATAGCAAAAGCAATTCTGGGCAACAAAGGCAAGGCAGGAGGCATCACAATTTCTGACTTGAAATTATACTACAAAGCTACTGTGACAAAATCAGCAGGATACTAGAAAAATAAAAAAGAACTGAGGACCAGTGGAACAGATTAGAGGATGCAGACCCAACTCCAAACACACTCAGTTACCTATTCTTTGAAAGAAGGAGCCAAACATATACACTGCTTTGAAGAAAGCCTCTTTAATAAATGATGCTGAAAAAACTGGCTTTCTTCATGCCAAAGACTAAAACTAGACTCACGTCTTTCACCATGCATTAAACTAGAGTCAAAGTGGAACAAAGATCTAAATATTAAAACAGAAACACTAAATCTACTGGAAGAAAAAGTAGGTAGAAATCTAGAAGACATAGGGATAAGGCAGAGATGATCACATGAATAAAGACCAAACTGCACAGGAAGTACTTCAAAGAGTCAACAACTGGGATCTCATCTTATTAAAGAGTTTCTGCACATCAAAAGAAGTCACCAACACAGTGAAAAGAAAACCCACAGAGTGAGAAAAAATTTTATACAACTGTCCCTCAGACAAAGGACTTCTATCTAGAACACATAAAGAACTGAAAAAAAAGCAAGTCTCCCAAATTCAAAGAACCAATCCAAAACTGGATATCTGAGATGAATACACACTTCTCAGATAAAGAAATACAAATGGAAGATAAATATATGAAAAAAGTCTTTAACATCATTAGTCATCCAAGAAATGCAAATTAAAACAATGCTGAGATTCCATCACCACAGAAAGAATGGCCATCATCAAGAAATCAACCAATAATAAATGCTGGAGGTGCTCTGTGAAAAAAGGAACCCTTCTCCATTGTTGGTGGGAGTGTAGACTGGCACAACCATTGTGGAAATCAATGGGGAGATTCCTCCAAAAATTAGGATTTAGAGGTCCTGTTTGACCCAGTTATTCCCCTTCTGGATATTTTCCCACAAGAATTAAAAATATCATACCATGGTGATATATGTGCACCCATGTTTACAGCAGCACAATTTGTAATAGCTAAACCTTGAAAACAACCCGAATACCTATCAACCGAGGAATGGATTTAAAAGATATGGTATTTTTACATAATGGAGTACCACTTGGACATAAAGGAGGATAAACTGATCGTTTTTGTAGGTAAATGGATGCGACTTGAGATCACACTTGTAAGTAAAATATATCAAACTCGTGTGTGTAATCATCATCTTGTCTCCTAGTGTAAGAAACAAAAAGAATAAGATACAAAATCTGCAATAGATATTAAGAAATTGCTCACAAGGAAAGAACAGGGATAGGGGAAAGGAGAAATGAAGGAAGGGAAAAGAAAAAATATGTATCTATGTATATTATGGTTGTTATGTTGTATCAACTTGAGAAGTTTAGAAGTTTAACTGAGAGACTCAACAGGGAGCCAGGATCCTTACTTTGTAAATATCCTCATCTTGTGCAAGAAGAGGACACAGAGAGTTTGTGAGTTCTACATCTGCCCTGAATGTGGGAGGATGGCCTGTGTACAATATAAGGGAGGAAAAGAGGGTTACTCTGCCCCATTTGGATCTAGCTGCTTTTCCTGGCTGCTGCCTTAAAGTGTTGCCCCTGTGCCAAGCCACCCTGCCTTGGAGCCAGCTGATTATGGACTGAAACCTCCACAAACAGTAAGCTAAATAAATCTTTCCTTCCTTCATTTTGGGTGGTGGGTATTTTGTCCCGGCAACAAAAGAAAAGTAACCAAGACAATATTTATATATAGATATATATACACAAGATAGCTAACATAATTATGCTACTAATTTCTTTTAGTTCACTGAAAAGATCAGTAGGTGCTTATATTGGTTGATTAATTCTGCATGCATATATCTTGTGATCCAAGCAACTACTTTGCAGACAACAATATGAAATACATTAACCACTGTTAATTTCTTATCCTCTTTTGAAACTATCATTGTTTTTATTTTTGCTTACTATTCTGTCTTAGAAAAGAAAAGAGAGCTTCCCATTCTTTTAGGAATGCAGCCCTTTTCATTTTCAATGACAGTAATAACCAGACAAGTATTTCCCATACTGCATCACTCTAACTCTGACTTTGTTCCCTTTTTTCAATCTTCCATGGACTCTGAATTACATTGAGCCCACTCAGATAATCCACAATTTCCATATTTTAAGGTGAGCTGATTAGCAACCTTCATTCCATCTGAACCCTTAATCCTATGTCTAAGTACTCTGTGATATAACATAGTCACAGTTCCCAGGGATCGGGTCATGGACATCTCTAAGGGACAGTGGGGCAGAAGGCATTACTCTTTGTCTACCATACTTAGCAATTGTACTCCTGGGTATACAGACAAGAGAAATGAAAAAACATGCCCACATAGACATTTATACAAGAGTGTTCATAGCAACTTTATTTGTAATAGCCAAGAAGTGAAAACATCCAAATGTTTTTCAACTGATGAATAGACAGAGAAAATGAAGTATATTTATCCAATGGAATACTATTTAGCTATACACAGAAATGAAGTACTGTTAGACACTACAACAAGGATGAACCTCAAAAACAGTAGAATATGTACATCAGTCAATAACAAGACCACACATTGTACAATTCCACTTCTACATGTCTAAAATAAGTATTAGAGACAGAAAGAATAGTGTTTACATAGGGCTGTATTCAAAAAACACTGCAGGAAAATGGAGATGCTAAAGATTTTAGGGTTCCTTTAAAAAGGGAGTAATAACAATGTCCAAATGCTGACTGTGGCATGGTTTCACAACTCTGCCAATATGATAAACCCCACTGAACTGTACGCTCTAAGGGGGTGAATCATATGGCAAATGAATTATATTTCAGTATTATACTTCAGTAAAGTTATTTTTTAAGTGAGTCAATTATATTTCTGAAGGTGTGGGGTACAAAAGTGAAGAAATTCCTAATACTTATTCAGTTATATCTCACTTAGATGTTGGTTTGAAGTTACTGTTTTACAGGGAATTTGATCTCTAGAGTGTAAAGACACTTGGCACAGCAATGTGTCTGGCCTCCCAGACGCCAGCCCCAATTTCATACACCAAAGGCATCTGACATTGCTTCCCTACTGGGATGTGCCTTCAGCTCCCCACAAAGCCAGGAACAAGGAGGCAATTCAACATACAAAATGTTTTCCTTTAAAGATATCTTCATCTCTCTTTGAGAAGAGACACACTAAGAGAGAGAGGGGGAGAGAGGAAGTGGGGGGAGAGAGAGAGAGAGAGAGAGAGAGAGAGACTGTTATCTACCAGCTCTACCTATAGTATAAGTACATTGTCTTTCTCCTCTTTTCACAGTTCAGCAAACAGCTTGTTCATGTCTCTAAAAGCAAGCTAGTTAAAATCTACTAACACCAAATCATATGCATAAGTAGAGCATCAAGTTTATCATAGCCAATTCTATGTGTCTAGCTATGAATATTTTTCATAAAATAACATTAAAGTTCTAAATGTACTGATTGAAAAAAGCTATAAAACTAAAATAAGGGACTGGGGTGTGTCTCCATGGTAGAATTCTGGACTAACACACACAAAGTCCTTGAGTCAAGTCCCAGTTACCACAACATAAATTTTAAAAATAAATAAAAACGTTATATTCCGTGAATGTTTATTATGAGCAAGAAGCCAATCAACTGTTCTCCATTTTCACAGATTTGAACAAAGATAAATAGATTACATCGGGGATGTTTTTAAAGATTAAAAATGAATACTAGATAAATGAGGCCTACAATGAACTTCCAGGAAAGGTTTTCAAATCTCCTTTCCTAAATAACAGGATCCTTGCATCACTTTAGATTTAGCTACATAACAAAATGATAGTTAAGTAAGACAAATATGTCTTTCTGTCTCATACAAAAATCCAAGAGAAAGACATTCAGACTCTGTCCCACAAAATTTTTAGCATCTTTCTAGCTCATTCTTTCACCTTTCCAAATACCAGGCCCCAATTCACACGTCCAAAGCGGGAACTAGAGCGCAGTAAACACATCCATATTACAGGTGCAGCACAGAAGAGACGACGCAACTGGAAAAGGAGCAGACAGTATCCACTGTCTTTAAGAAAACTTCCAAGAAGCTATCACAGGACATTTCTCATCACTTGATCACATTGATTGCCACATGACTTGTCTTTATTCAGGGAAGCTTTGGGCCCATCTAAAACCCAGGATTTCTACTGTTTTAGAAAGAACTGGAAAGAATTCTTGACAATATCTGACACTTTCTGCCTGTCATCAAGATCCATCCCTTTACTTTAAGCAAGCCCTTCAGGAATGTACTTTTTATAAAATTTATAGATTCTAAGGGAGGTGGGTTTTCCATACTATATGTAACAGGAGACAGTTAGTACCTTCCTGTGTTCTGTGCTTCCAGGTAAAGTTTCATTCTCATTCTTCTGCTTCAGGTTCTTGCTGAACAACAAACAGAATCTTGTCAAGTAAGTACGCAATCAGTAGTTAATAAATAAAACTATAAAAATGAACAAGCAAACAACAAAATAAAAGAACCAAATGAGAAGCAGAAAAACAGCCTCTCTGCGATTTGGTGTCCAGACACTGAAACATAGCAACATGAAGAAGAGAAAGGAGGAAAGTGGGTCCCTGGGACCCAACAAAGATCTGAAACAAAAACTGAAGCCCATGTGGAGAGTGAAGAGAGAGATTTCAACACAGAAAGAAGAGGTGCAGGCACTTTCTCCCTAAGCTCTGAGACTACATGGGAGGGGCAGCTCAAACCTGCAGACACACGGCAACTACTGGCGACGCCAGAGCATTCCATGGAGAAACCACCAGTAGAACTGAGCAGTTGATGAAGCAGACTGCAGTGGCTGGTGAGTTATTCAGGTCCCAATGTCCCTCAGGGAGGGTGACTGGTTGGTAGCCATCTTGGAAAGGGGCCAACTGAGTTCAGAAATCACAGCAGCTGTGGGCTGGCTCCATCTAACAGTTTATAGTGTCAGAGTGAGGTAGAACTGAGTTCAAGTCTGCAGGAGGTCAAGGAGCCAAGTTCAAGAAAGCAAGGATCAAGTCAGCAGAAGGCACACAGAGTATTGCAGGCTGAACAAATCACATTCCAGTATCACAACCAGAATCTAGCCTGAATTTCAGTGAAACTTAAGGCACAGATTTGCTGAGATTATCCACTACCTTGTCATAAATCTACAGCTAGCCTCCTGGGATTAACAAACATGGATTTGGACTCTTTTTGCCCACTTTGTCCAGCAATGATGGCGGAGACACACCTTGAAATGGACATTTTTTTCTTCTTTTCTTGCTTTTGTTTTGTTTTGCTTTGTTCTCTTGTTTGCTCATTTTTATGTGTGAAAACTGTTCTTAGTTTCTTATTGCTCTTGTTCTGTCTGTTCTTATTTGTATTTCTCCCTTCTCTCTTCCCCTTCTATCATCTTCACCAGTTTCCCAAAGTTTGCATAATCTTCCTTTGTTCTCTAGCCTTGCTTCTAATCTCTTCCTTTTCTTCTATTTCTCTATTTCCCCTAACCTCTTTGAAATTTTCTTCCCTGAGGGTAAAATCACCATACTGAGAGCATATATACCATATTCAATTTTCTGATTTGTTTTAGATTTTGTTATATAACCACAAATATAGTTAGTTCATATGGTTAAAGGTGGAAAATTAATACCACAGTTTGTCATTTTCTAGGCTGTTTGATGCTATTGTTATTGCAGAATGTAATAGGTGACATAATTGTTCTAATTAATCAAGACTGAGATTGCTTAAAGTTAAAAAAAAAATCTACAGTCCATTACCAAAGAACCAGGGGCTAGGCCAAATAGACAGCTACTTCTCACCCCCAATAAACTGAAGAGGTAGGATCTTGTGACAGACTCAAAACCCAAAATCCAGCTATACCTGGAAGACATCTCTAAGAAGTAGTCAATTACTAAGGGTACTAAAAACTACAAATAAAGCTACTTACCATAAGCAATTTATAAGTATCAAGCCAGTAATTAAATTCAA
Source organism: Hydrochoerus hydrochaeris (assembly GCA_004027455.1). Taxonomy (NCBI): domain Eukaryota; kingdom Metazoa; phylum Chordata; class Mammalia; order Rodentia; family Hydrochaeridae; genus Hydrochoerus; species Hydrochoerus hydrochaeris. The sequence goes on from PVLA01004741.1 coordinate 23,125, forward strand.
AAAAATTACAAAATGAGAAGACACTTAAGTAAGATGAAACCCCAGATTTCAGTTCACCAAAGGCAAACCCAGGAGGCAGTGAAATGGAACAATTTGGAAGCCATCCACATGGACTGTGAAAAGTGGTAATAGCAGAAGTAACAAAACAGATGAATGAGGCTCCAGAAAAAATCAAATCAGAAATTATTTCTCAGATAATTACAACGATGGCAAGCATAATGAAAGACATAGTGACTCTAGAGCAAATACAGATTTAAAAATAGAAAAGTTTAGGAAAACAATGGAAATCATGAACACTCACCAAAGAAAAGAAATGTAATCCATGAAACAGAGTCATATCCAGGAGATTAAAAATTCCACTGAAAGTATACACAGCAGATGAGTAAGGACAGAATCTCAGATATGGAAGACAAGGTTGCAGTTAGTGATCATGAAAAGAAAGATTTCTTTTCTTGTCTTTTTGAGACAAGGTTTCACTATGCAGTTCAGATTGGCCTTGAACCCACTTTCTAGCCCGGGCTGGCTTTGAACTCACAGTGATCCTCCTGCCTCTCAGCCTCCTAAGTGCTGGGATTTCAGGTATCTACCACCATGGCCAGCACCCAGAAAGATTTCTTAAAAATAGCAAGGGACCACAAAAACAATTCAATAGCTGTTAAATGATGCAAAGAAGACTAAAATAAGTTGATTGAAGTCAATGAAAAAATAAGGAGATAGTGCAAATGACATTTGAAAAAACTTGTTCACAGAAATAATGATAGAAAATTTCCCAAACTGAGAAAAAGAAATTTGATTTATAGACGATAAGTGAGGCATATAGAACTCCAATCAACCATTTAAAAATCTACAATGAAGGATATAATAGTCAAGATTCCAGAAATTCAACATAAGAACACAATATTAAAAGCTTCTAGAGAAAAGAAACAAATTGCCCATAAAGGAAAGTCCATAAGAATCACAGCAGACTTATCAACACAAACCCTCAATTTAAGGAAACCTCCAACCCAGATTGAAGTACCCCACAAAACCAACTTTCAACATTGATGGAGAAATGAGATACTTCCATGACAAAGAACACCTGAAGAAATTTATGAACACCAAACCATCACTCCAAAATATTTTGAAGGACATTCTAGAAGGAGATAATGATAAATACAACTGCATGAACCCAAACAAAATGAGTCCACAAAGCAAGGTGAGGAATTAATCAGAGAGGGAGAAGGAAGCAACAACAGGAAAATAATATAATGACAAGGATAAGTCAATACATATCAATTGTAGTCATTCATGTTAATGGTTTCAATCTGCCAATTAAAAGAAATAAACTAGCAACATAGATCAAGAAGCAAGATCCAACAATATGCTGTATACAAAAAACCTGTTTAATTCCAAAGAAATTCAGAGCCTGAAATTCAAAGGATGGAAAACAATAACCAATCCAGGAACCATGAAAAAAGTAGAGGTAGCTATTCTATTTGCAGACAAAGTGTATTTCAATCCAAGACTGATTAAGAGATACAAATAAGGTCACCAGATTATTGTAAAGGAAACAATCCAAGAGAAATAGATAACACTCATAAGTATATATGCACCAAATGCCATCATATCCAACTATTTAAAACAAAACCCCGTCACAAATAGATGAGCTACACAAAAAACCAACAAAGAAATATCAGAACTGAGCCAAACTGTTGAACAAATGGTCTTAGTAGATATCTACAGTGTTCCATTCCATAACATCAGAATATACATTCTTCTAAGCTGCACGCAATCCTTTCTCCAAATAGACCACATATTAGCTCATAGAACATGCATAAGTAAATGCAAAGGAACTGAAACTATCCTATGTATATTATTAGACCATGATGCAAGAAAACTGGAAATCAAAGGGGAGAAAAAAACACAGAAACTTCATAAACACATAGAAATTAAATAACACCCTCCTGAACAACCAGTAGGTCATAGAGGAAATTAAAGAAGAAATTAGACAGTGTCTACAATTAAACAAAAATACCAATACAACAGAACTTATGGCACACAATAAGAGCAGTTCTATAAGGTAAATTTAAAACAGTGAATACTCTTATCAAGAAATATCAAGCTCTCAGGCAGAGCTTCCTTTCTCTCAATAAGTAAGTTCTCTTAACTTCTGTTGTTCCTAAAATTCACTCTTTGATTTTAGAGAACATGAACTCATATTGGACATCTAGTAGGTTGGTAGTTTCATTCCCCTATATCATGTGGAGGTCTTTCACCAAGACCATTGGACAGAGGTAAGTGTTTGCTTTTGTTTCATAGGCTCTAAACTGGGACTTGTTTAGATAAATTTTTATGCTTCAAAGTTTGCTTTTTCTTTGCCCATTGCTTATAATTATTCATGTCTTGTCTTTACCCGTTGTTTATAAATTGCTCTCTCTTAAATAGTTTTATTAAAATAATATAAAGCTAACTTAAAATATGGAATGTTTATAATATTCTTGTCCATGTTGCATTTAAACTAGTTACTAAATTTATTGGTACTCCTTGCTTGACTTTAAGGATAACACTGTATGACCAGACGTGGCATATTTATAAATTTTGGAAGAACTATTATAATGACTCTGTTGCTTCAAACACACATTCAGTAGTTTCAGCCAACAGACTGTTATCTTCTCAACTTAATACATTAAGATTAAACTCTTTATAGGGACTTAAAGTAAGGTCTACACCTAGCCCACTGATGGGACCTAGGTCTCTGTGAGCTCATCCTGCTAATTCAAAGCTCTTTCAAACATGTTATGGTTTGAATGTTTGCAACACACTGTTTCACCATTTATATGATGAAACATAATTCCCAAAGTTCTGGTATATGGAGGGGGGCCTTTGTGGGTGACTAAGTTTAGTCCCCTTATAAAAGAGACCCCATAGAGGTTCCTTGCCTCTTCCAGCATGAGACAACACAATGGAAGAGTGAGAAGTTTTCTTGAGTCGTTTCATGAAGAAGAAGCTGGCAAGAGGGAGGAGTTACAATAACTATCAGACATGGAATCACAGCCTTGTGGCTGAAGTAGAAGAGAAAAATAATTTGACTGTCACACAGCATGTGAGAAATGCCCCTGTGAGGACTGGTATCTGCAAGTAGGCCACAAAGGCCAACTCAAAAATGAAGTCCATCATAGGTATTTCAAAAGTAATTTATAATCAAGAAAAGAAATCTAAATCATTATTGTTATTAGCTTTAGTTTGGCCACTGTTAAGCCATTTGAGCATAGGGTCAGATACAATGCTGAATATGGAAAGGGACTACTGCCCCACCACCCCATGGAAGTTACTATCGGCTGAAACAGACCCTTCAAAAGAGCCCCCTATCAGCGCTTGCTATAGTGTGGACCCTGAATATCTCCCACAAATGCATTCCTAAAGGCTTGGCTCCTAGAGAGATGGGGTCTTATAAAAGTTCCTTTGGCCATAGAGGAAATGCCCTGAAGAGGATTGAGGGATCCTGGTCCCCTCTTCTTTCTCTTTCACTCCCCAGCTTGTGATAAGATGAGCAGCTTTGTTCTGCCTAACATTCCTACCACAATGTGCTGCTGCACCACACCCCATAGCAATGGGCCATGAGTCATGGACTGAATCTCTGAAACTGTGAGCCAAAACAAACTTGTTCCATAAAAAGGCATTTTGCTATATTGACAGGAAGCTCAGGAACACAGCCCAGTTACAGCACTTAACTGCTCCTCTCCATATTCACTCCCAGAATTACATTTTGTAAGGTACTCGGACACATGGAATTTGAACATACCAGATGGTTGACAAATCAATACTCACTCTGTGCTAGTGTAAAACATTATCACACAAGCATAATTCTGCCTGAAGTAAGAAAGAAAACCAAATTCCCAGCTAAGATGCCACCCAGATTTATAACACAACAAATATCTTTCTAAAATAGACATTATTTTAAAAATACTAGACATGCAGCAGGTACAATTACTAGGGGGAGCAACTTTCAAAAAAGAAATAGCCTTAAAGATCAACTACAGGCAGTAAGTGCTATCTGATGACTTTGAGTCATTTTCCTTAATTAATTTTCCCTTCAGTCTTAGGGAAAACCTATAAACTGAGAGAAGAAACTTTTCAACTGCCACAAAGATATTATTCTGCCAATTAATATGAAGTTCTCCCTCTTTCCACTGCTAAAGCTAGAAAGATTAGTATCCAAAAAGTGTTGGGGTGGAGGGTGCTATTAAACTTAACCCAAACTTAATGCCACACAGTTAGTAGAATTAAATGAATAATAAAACTCAACGTGCCAAATTTTTTTATGGTTCCTTCAACAAAAAATCAAAGTCAGAAGCAGATTTCTCCTGGTATCTTCCAGGTATACTACTGGGACAGAGATCCTCAAATGTCAGGTTTCATGAAAATTACATAAGGTGCTCGTAAAGATATAGTTTCCTGATGATTCACAATCTATATTTAATAAGGCCCTGGGTGATCCTGAAAAACACAGTTTCAGATCACACATTGGGAAATATTATTATAAAATTTGTATTTAACCTCATCCACATTATATAACTGTCGATTTAGTGATTCACCTACTCCAGTATCCAAATCACAATAAGACAGAGTTCCATGGTTCTCACCATGGTCACAAACTAAGACAAGAGAACTGATGAAGAGATTATGAAATCTCCTTTCACACTACTCCTGGTAATCCAACAGCAGGCCTCCACACCACCCACCCTCGTATTCCCACCTCCCACTGAAAAAAACAGATTGGGAAACTGGGGCAAGAGCCCATAGGCTACACAGGGGTGCTTACTTTTCCTTGGTTTGCTGCCTTTAAGAAGAACACACTATTAACAAGGCCTCAAAAGTGAGGTTTTGAGGAACTGAACTTGGACATCTCTGTAATGATCTCAAACCACTTCCCTGTTATTTCACTCAATTCACTCCCAAAATCCAACCAGTTGAAGACTGACAGAGTACATGAGATGAGAGACTTTTGGAACCAAAACTATGAAAATCCTTAGCAAACAAAGATAAACTATTCCCCTACTCTCTTGCAATTCTAACTTGTGTTAGTTTTCTGTTGTGTGACAAAATACCTGAGATGCATAACTGGTAAATAAGAAAGATTTTTTTTGGTTCACAATTTCGGCCCATGGTCAGTTAGCTCCATTAATTTTGAGCTTGCTGCAAGACAGAACATCATGGTAGGAGGGAATAGTGTAGAAAACTGCTTAGCCATGGCAAACAGGAAGCAAAAGGTGTGAAGAAGGGGCTGGGGACCCAATTTCCCCTCCAGGGCACACCTCAGTAACCTACTTCCTCCTGCTATGCCCTACCTCCTAACAGTTCTACCACATTCCAAGCTGATGACCAAGCCTTCAAGACTTGGCAATTGGAGGTTACTTATCCGACCCATAGTAACAAGGGCCAGCTTCTCAAAACATGGGCATCATCAGCACCAGAAGCAACACCATAAGGACCTTAACAGAAGGAGATATCCATGGCCAAGCCAAAGGCTCTCAGAGGAGAACAGTAGCCAGAGCATCAGCAGTAAGAGGTCACACCTAGGCCAAACCCAGGCCCACAGGATCTGGTTTAAAAGGAGAAACCTCTGAGGTTTCTCTGAGGTCGGGACCTCTGAGGTCTAACCAAGAGCTGCCAGAGATCAATTCACTAGAGTCCTTGCTCTCATGTAAACTTCAGACTCCAAAATCTGATGCAAAAACCCAATTATTAAAAAGTAAGAAATTAAGTTTTCCATTCAAGGACTTTAAACTCACTTTATCTACTAGATAAGATCAAGAAGAGGAAAAACTAACAAGTTATCCAGTAATAGAAGGAGGGGATAATCCTAAAGGGTTTTTGACCTTTGCTGCACACTGGACTTCTCTTGAAAGCTTTAAGAATACAGATGCCTTGGCCACCCAGAGGCTTGGATATAACTTGCTTGGAGTGAAGCTGGTCTTGAGGTCTGTGAACCTGAACATAACTCCAACATGCAACCAAGAGGTATGTCCTCACTTCAGTCCAAAAAGGAGATCTCTCTAGAGGGAGACCTCTCAGACAGAACCTTAATAAGTGGGAGGAACTGGGGAGATAGAATTCCCAGAAACTGCCTGTCTCTGAGCTGGGCTCTATGGAAGCATTCCAGGAACTGAACCAATATAAGTTCTAAAGGAGCAGGGACTTTATGTCTACACTGAGCACAGGGCCTACACCTGTGCCTATAATATAACAGGGGCTTGATATATATATATTTGTCAAGAAAATATATATTTAAAAAGTTCAATGTTCCTAAAGTAAATTGAGCAGAGGGAGAAGATTGTGGGAAAAGTTGGAAAAGCCAACAGGGCAGGTTCATGCTCCTTACACCATAAGAACTTATACCTGGAGTACAAAGGAAACCACTGCAGGATTTCAAGGACTGTGACAATGTGAATTTTTTTGATCTGTTATTGTCTTATGGTACTGGAGACTGAACCCAGGGCCTTCGCACTGAGCTACATACAACTTTTTTTAATTTTCTTTTTTTAATTTTTAATTTTGTTAAATTACCCAGGCTGGGCTTGTTAGGCTGGGCTTCCTAAATTGCCTAGGCTGGGCAATCCTCCAGCCTCAGCCACTCTCTGTTCTGGGATTTGAGACATGTGCCACTGTACCTGTTTTTATTTTTTAAAAGATTATTTTTGGGCTTCTCCTCCTTCCTTTCTCACTCCTCGGCCATCTTGGCAGCTGCTTTTGGTTGAGGGCTGTCCGTGCCTAAGACAGGAAGATGGTGGCTGCAAAGAAGACAAAAAAATCTCTGGAGTCCACCAAGTCTAGGCTCCAACTTGTTATGAAAAGTGGAAAGTACAAGCTGGGGTACAAGCAGACACTGCAGATGATCAGACAGAGCAAAGAGAAATTGGTCAACAACTGCACAGCTTTAAGGAAATCTGAAACACGGTACTACAACATGTTGGCCAAAGCTGGTGTCCATCACTACATCAGCAATATATTGAACTGGGCAAGTGGAAAGTACCACAGACTGTGCACACTGGTGCATAGTCCTCCTATTCCTCCTATTCTGTTGTGTTTTGTTGGATTTTTACTATGTCTGAAGGTATGAGCACCTATTTTGAAGACACCAAGAGGCATTATGCTAACCATTGTTGATTTCCTATTATCTTGTTTGGAAGTCCTGTATCACTTACACTGTCTTGTGCTGATTGGCTTCAATCTGTGTTATTTTGCTTGGCTTTATTACCTTTAAAATAAAAATTGCAACAACAACAAAATGACATATCAGTTCAAACTAAAGACAAGAAAAAGTTCTGGAAATCAGTAAACAAGAGAGAAATTATTTCTTTTCTGCAGGGGAAAAAAATTACAAAGATAGTGGACTTCTCACCAAAAATCATAGAGAACTAAAAGAAAAGGCATAATATTTTTATGTGCTGATACTAAAGAGCTATCAAATCAGAAGTGTATATCCAGTGGACATATCTTTAAGAAGTGAAAGGGAAGCAGGCACCCTTAAAGAATGGCTGAAGAAGAATGATTCAGGAAAGACTTAGAACATCAGAAAGAAGGAAAAACAATACAAATAATTTTAAAATAGAAAATACATTTTTGTTCTCTTGAGTTTCCAAGAATTATAACTGTATAATAGGGTTTTAAATGTATATAGAAAGGAGATATTTTGTTTTCTTTTGTTTTTGTTTTAAAGTGGGTAAAACTAAACATAACAAAACAGAACAAAGCAGATCAGAAAAAAACAATGTAAGAGACACAGAATTCAAACCAAGACAATGGGAGATCATCCCTGTCATATTGTCTCTTGTTTTCTTCTAAACAGTCATCCATATCTTCACACACAATGAATTCATACAAAACAAAATAGTATTAAACTGATCAGAACAGAATGAAAAGGAATTTTAGGCCTTCAAAACCAGGCAATAGGGAAATCAACAATGGCTACCATAATGTCTCTTGTTCTCTTCAAAATAGCTATCCATCCCTTCGCGTATGTTGAAATTAAACAATACAAATACAAATACACTCTGAACAAAGAATAATAGTATTATGGATTTCACAGCATGATACTACGGAATCAGCACTGGGTACCACAGTGTCTCTTTTTCTTCAAAGTAGCTGTTCATTGTGCATTATATAATCGATTCTCATAAACTGTTTAGCAGAAGTTTATGTACGCATGTATGAGTTGCTACGTGTATACCTATCCTTTCTGTCCTAGAGGGAAAAACAAAACAAAACCAAACAAATTCCTAGAAAAACATGAAACAAAAAAGACAAATAAATAACAATAGCAAAAGAGCCCAAAACACTGACAATATAGGCCTTCAAAACAGTGGTAGGAGCATAACTAGGGTTGCTATTTTACATAATGATCTTCAAGAGTTCCTCAGATTGGGGCAGGGGGTTTAGCTCAGTGGCATAAGTGCCTGCTTGGCAAACTTGAGGTCATGAGTTCAATCCCCAGTACAAAAAAAAAAGATTTCCTCAGAATCCTAAGAATGTTAATTATTTTGTTCCAAGAACTTATAGAATTTGTAGCACAATCATCTTAGCTATCCTGTGTGTTTATATAATTTTAGATATTTTTTTTCTTTTTCCTTCCTTTTTCTTTTTCCTCCTTTTCCCTGAGATATTATTTTTCCCCCTTTAAGCAGATTCTTATCCTTTCACTGTATTTATTGAGTTTTTTGTATCTTATGTACTCTTACCACTTCTTACACTAGGGAGACTATATGGTATTTATACATGTGAGTTTGATTTATTTCACTTATGAGTATGGTCTCAAGTTGCATCCATTTACTTATAAATATCTCAATGTGATCATTCTTTATAGCTGAGTAGTACTCCATTGTATAAAAGTACCACAATTTTTTTATCCATTCCTCCATTGGTGGGCACTTAGGTTTTTTCCAAGATCTGGCTATTACAAATTGTGCTGCTATAAACATGGGTGCAGATATATCACTGTGGTATGATGTTTTTAGTTCTTCTGGGAATATGCCCAGAAGTGGAATAGCTGGGTCAAATGGGACTTCCAATCCCAGCTTTTTGAGGAACCTCTAGACTGACTTTCACAGTGCTTGCACCAGTCTGCACTCCCACCAACAGTGCAGAAGAGCTCCTTTTTCCCCTGCAGCCTCTCCAGCATTTGTTGTTTGTAGTTTTCTTTATCCTGGCCATTCTTTTTGGAGTAAGATGGAATCTCAGTGTGGTTTTAATTCGTATTTTTCTAATCACCAATGATGCTGAACATTTTTTAAAATTTTATTTAAAGAGAAAAAAAAGCAAAACAGAAAAAAGAGTAGAAACAATACAGAATTTCAGAAAAAAATAAACAGTAAGAAATCACTAGTTGATAAATTACATATTGTCTTCTTAGACATAGTTGTTCAAGTTACAAAATTAAAGCATACAAAGTAGACATTCAAACAGTGAGGCTGCAAACAGTTCTGTTCACAGATCCAACAAAAACTTAGCAACATGGTTATGAATCCTACACACTTAAACACACATGCAGTTATATCCTTTAGAGCACTTTCTTTTCCTCCTTTTGCTTTTTAAATCCATTATCTGTTTAGTTATATCCTGTCTGAATTTGCTCAGTACCTTACTTATTTGTTTTGTTATTGTTATTTACTTTTTAATCACCTTATATTATTCTGTTGCTTTGTTTTTGAGTTTCTCCTCATCCATGCCCCATGGATCAGCTTTGGTGGAGTTGGGAGTTTTTTGGAGGTATTTTGTTACTTTGTTATCTTTTTTTTTTTTTTAATTTGAACGTAGCAAAGTACAGCAGAACAAGACAGAGTAAAGCCATCCCAGTAAGTGCAGTGAAACTGGCACAGAACCTCACAGCTGGTCACCAGGACAACAGCAATAGGCACAATAGTACATCCAGTTCTGTTCACATTAGCTGTTCTTTCAATCAAGTAGAGCAAAATGGAAGGGAATATCAAACTTATAAAAACAGAATATTGAATGGAGCAGTACCATTAATCAGAACTTAGCTATCCTGTGTGTTTATATAATTTTAGATATTTTTTCTTTTCCCTTCCTTTTTCTTTTTCCTCCTTTTCCCTGAGATATTATTTTCCCCCTTCAAGCAGATTCTTATCCTTTCATTGAGTTTAAAAATATTTGTGATAAAAATATTTGCTTTCAAAGAGATGGTAGAAGGAAATCCCCCTTACTTGCCACACACTGCATACATTCATCCTCCCAAGAGATACTCAGACCTCCAGCTCCTCATGGGGTGGGTATGGATGGATGTTTGATTCATAGCCCCCGCACCCACAGGCCCACAGCCACTCACCAGAGCAGTGAGCTGGCTGCCTGTTCTCTCAGCACCCCAAGTTCCAACATGGTGCAGACCTCAGGAAATGCCTACAGTTCTCACCCTGGGTCGGCCACGGCTTGTCAGTCCCCAGCCACTTACCAGGGCCTGCTGAACATTTTTTTCATGTATTTGCCATTTGCATTTCTTCATCTGAGACGGGGCTGAGGATTTAGCTCAGCAGCACAAGCGCCTGTCTGGCAAGTGCAAGGTCATGAGTTCAATTCCCAGTACAAAAAAAAAAAAAAAAACCATTTCTTCATCTGAGAACTGTGTATTTATATCACAGGCCCATTTTTGGAATGGGTCTTTGAACTTTGGGGATCTGATTTTTTTTTAATCCTTTATATATCTAGACAGAAATCCTTTGTCTGAGAGACAGTTCACTAAGGTTTTTCCCAATTTGTGGGTTTTCTTTTCACTATGTTGGAGATTTCTTTCAACATGCAAAAACTCTTTAATAGGATGTGATCCCAGTTATTGATTCTTTGAAGTATTTCATGTGCGGTTTGATTCTTGTTCATGAATTCTCTTCCTACCCCTATGTCTTCAAGACTTCTACCTAGTTTGTCTTACAACAGATTTAGTGTTTCTGTTTTAATATTTAGGTCTTTGATCCATTTAGACTTTAGTTTAGTACATGGTGATAAGCATGGGTTTAGTTTTAGTTTTCAGCATATAGAGAGCCAATTTTTCCAGCACCATTTATTAAAGAGACTATCTTTCTCCAAGTAGATGTGTTTAGGCCAGAAAGGGGATATTTTGAAAAACTATATTATAAATGGAGACTAAGGCATATATGGATAAAAGCATATAAAGAGAAATAAAACTTCTGTACCATGAACTGGTAAGATTATGCCGCCAGATGATAAGTTACATGTATATAATGTTAACACCCAAATCAGGCACTTAAAATTACATAAAGAGAAACATTCAAAAAATATTATGGGTAAACAAATACAGAAATCTAAAAATTGTCCACATCATCCACAGGAAAGTAGGAAAAACAAAAAAAAGAGAAAAACTAGAAAATGAAAAATAAAATGGCAAATTTACATCCTCAAAGATCAATGGCCTTTTTGTATTCCTCCACACCTGACTCTGTAGGTGGCCAATCTTGTAAATTCCTATATATTTGTATATCTTACATTAAATTTGTTTAAATTTACATTAAATCTGCACTGACTGATACAATCTCCAAACATTTCTAATACCCAAACAATACATTGCTTAAAAAAAAAACCCATAGGCCAACAAGGTAAATCATACAATATGTTGAAATGAATGAAAATAAAAATACAAAAAACTCAAAATTTGTGGGACACAACTAAAGCAATACTGAGAAACTTGCAGCCTGAATGCTTACATGAAAAATGACATAAAGTCTAAATTCAATAAGCTAAGCTCCCAAATCAAAAGCCTAGAAAAAGATGAAAAAGATTAATCCAAAGCAAGTAGAAGGCAGGAAGTAATAGCAAGAATATAAATTAATGAAATTTAAGTCAGGAACATACCAGATAAAATCAATGATGAAGACCTGGGCCTTTGAAGAAACCAACAAAATTAATAAACCTCTGCCAATACTGAAAAGACAAGAGAGAAGATACAAATTATCAATATCAGAAATTAAATGGGATATAAATGCAGAACCCAGAGACATTGAAAACACAAGGAAGTGACTCCATACACAAACTTGACAACTCAGGCAAAATATGCCTGTACTGAAAAATACAAATTAGCAGAATGTATGAAACACAGAATTTGAACAACTTTTTTTTTTTTTTGTTCCAGGGATCACACTCACAACCTCGTGCTTAAGCCACAGAACTAAATCCCCAGCTCCTGAACAACCTTATTAATATTTAGGAAATTTAACTTACACTTTGAAAACTTCCCAAAAAGAAATCTCCAGCTCCAGATGGTGTCATTACCAAATGATTAAAGAAGAATCAATTCTGCACAAACTGTTCCAGAAAATAAAGGGAAAATACTTCTCAATTCATTTTATTAAGTTGGTACCACCTTGATATTAACTCAAAGTATAAGAAAAAGAGAGAAAATTGCAGACCAATACCTCTCCTAAGTATATGCATAAAAACTATTAACAAGATACTAATCAATAGGACTCAGCAAGGTATAAAAATTATTATACTCTATTCCTAAGCCTGGTTCAACATTTTAAATTCAATCAATGGCCCCACATCACAGTCAGGTATTGTGCTTTAAGATAAGCTGTTTCAGAAGCCACTGGCATTCCTGCCTATAACCAGCATGACTGTTAAACTGTTCCATAGTCCTTTTCATATCTCATCACAAGAATGACATACATTACCAGCCCAAGAGGGACAAAGAACACACAGTGCTGTTCTCCTTGATACTGTATCCACTGTCCTTGAGTTCAAGCTCTTCCTTCCTTCCAGTTTACACTTTTCCTTTTAAAAACTACACTGCACAGCTGAGCATGGTGGCACATATCTGTAATTCCACCATTGTGGGAGGCTAAGGCAGTAGGATCCTAAGTTCAGGACCAGCCTGGGCAATTTAGTGACTTAGTGAGATCCTATCTCAAAAATAATAAAATGGCCTGGGTTGTTGCTCAGGGTAAAGATTCTGTGGGGGAAAAAAAACACCATCCCTGTTCCCCAGCACAGATTTCCCTTTGGCTTGCCCACTCTCCCTCTTGACTGTGTGCTCCAGTCTAAATAAACTCTTGTATTTTATACTCTGATCCTGGTAAATTCTTACACTGCCAGCATCACCAATCTCTGCAACACAATCTCACATGGCATATTCCTTGGGAGAACACTGACCAATATATTCATCATCATCAATCTGTTTCAAAAGAATGTTAGAAGTTCTAAATATACATATTATATGAATTCATCTATATAACATTCTTGAAAAAAATTACAGAACTAGAGGACAGATTACTGGCTGCCAGACATTAAGGACAAGTTGGTGTTAGAGGAAAGTAGCTCTGGTGAAGTAAGCAGCTATGGTAAAGAAAGATCACAGGGGAATCCACCTGGCTAGAAATGTTCCATGTCTTATAACAATGCCAATCTCATGTTCTAATCATGCAAGATATTACTCTGGGAGAAAACTAGATTAAAGATACATGGAATCTCTGTATTATTTCTTATAATCACCTGATGAGTTACAGATATTTCAAAGTAAAACAATATACGCAGAAAAGCTCCGGGGTTTAGCTTAGTTGGCTAAGGGCCCACCCTGGTAAACATGAGGTCATGAGTTCGATCCCAGATGTAGCAAAAAAAACAACAAAACAAAACAACAATAAAAAAAACCCACTAAAAAATATATGCAGAAAAATCATCCAGTTAACTGTAGAGAGAATGGATGTTAAAAAAAAATTAGGAGTAGTGAGAGACTAGTGAAAACATGGTCACATAGGCAAGAGATGAGCATGCTAGACCTATTGTAGAAGCCGAAACGGGAAGGAACAGGTAGGCAGGAGACATATGATGGAGACAGAATCACGAGTATTGCTTGACAATGAGCTATGTGCACCATCTGAAAAAGTCAAAAATGACCCCTAGATTTCTTAAACAGCTACACAGACAATGTTGGCATTTACTGACAGAAATTCTGTTCTAAAGAAACTTGATTTCTGCGACCATTGTTCATCGACCTTATTGTCTTCACTGAAAACATTCAAATTTTAAATGTAAACAGTCGCCCCTACATATGAAGAGTTTCCACAGTGTAACACAGGTTATGGTGCTTTGAATAAAATCAATGAAGAAATTCTAAGCCTACACAGACCCAAAGCAAGGAAGCAATGCTGAGTCAGAAACCTTTTGTTCCCTCGTCTTTCAAGAACCTGAATACCAGAACAAGATCGGGTTCCTTACCCTGAAGTTGTAAACAGACCCTCTACTTAAATTATTTTTCCCACTCAATCGCTGTTCTTGGTTAGTTATTTTCTTCCTGGTGTCAGACAAGGACATTTCTCCTGGCTAAAGAAAAGTGACAGACAGAGACCAAAAGGCAGATGTGCATACAGTGATGGCGAACCCTTCAGCGCTTTCAATAACACAGTCTGCTGTGGCCTGAGTGCCGTAGGTTCGCCACCACTGAGGGGTATTAGAGAACTTATATCCTTGGGGCCTACCATTTCAATGAGTACATCCCAGGCTCACTCTTTTTCTTTAAGGTAATGCTTGGTTCTCATTCATTAACAACAATTCTTGTTTTCTTTGTAAGCCTGAGCCAGTAGACTGCAGCCTCTTGTTGTCATAGCAACTGCAATTTTGTGCACTAAAGTAGTTTTCTCTGAATGCAGACCTCGAGTAGAATTTTCTAAAAAATATTTATTTTAGTGCATGAAGGATTTGGTGCCCTTTCCAGTCATCTCCTTTGTCCCAGACATGTTTTGTATCTAAAATGTCATGGTGACTGAAGACTAACACTAACAAAGGATTTACAGCTTTGTACCTTAAACTTTTTACTGTAACTGCTCCCTCAGCTGCTCTCTGCCCTTGAACAGTCTCCTCGCAGTATTGAGGCCCAAGGGTACCATAAGGCCATGTAATCAGATTTGGCCCATGAGGCCATAGCAATTCTTTGATATATCTTGAAGGACCACACATACATATTTATTTTACACTGCTCTTATTCTCCTAGTCCACTGTTTTCTGCTGGACAAGAAAAGAAAAAGAATTGTGGATCTGGAATGTGTCCCAAAAGACTCAAGTGTTCAGAGGTAAAGCTTTTGAAAAGTGATTGGATTGTAGGGGCACTAAACTCATCCATGGATTAATTTAATCTACCAATAAGTTTACAGATAAATGTGTTGTTAGGAGGTGGGACCTGGTTAGAAGAGGTAGGCAGGGTACTGAGGACAAGATCATGAAGGGTGTCTCTCCCTTCCTTGTTCATCCATTCTCTCTGGCTTCCTGGCTTCCATGACGTAAGCAGCTTTCTTTCATGGCAGGCCCCTTCCTTATGTCATTTCTGACTTAGAACCAGCTAAGCATGGACTGAAAACATGAAAACTTCCTTTAAGTTGTGGATATCTGCTACTTTGTCCCAGCAATGAGACTGTGACAAAGACACTGCTCAATTATCATGAGAAATCAGAAAAAGAAATATGAAGCCAATAGTTTCTTGTCTGAGAGGTTCCCAAATGACTTATCGCACACACAAAGCACACTATCACTCCTCCTCCTCCATTCACAGCAAACACTGCAAATCTCTCACAACCCTCTTTCCCTAAACCCAGTATACAACCTCAGAATCCCTGTCAACATTACATTCCTGGCAAGAGCATTAAAATATATTTTCCATCTGCGACTTGGGTCCTAATGTTTCAAAAAGTCAACTCCAGGTTTTTGATCATGGCAGCCTAGAGGAAAGTCACATTCACAAACTACTCCAGGATATTCATCCAAACCAACAGGTAAGCAGCACCATGAATAAACAGATTTTTAAAAATCTCTGAGTTGCAACTTAATTGTATTACTCTATTTAATACTCTGTTTTGATAGGTTTTATGATGTTCTGCATTTGGTTTGATTTTGCTATACCTGATTGAAAAGACAACTATTGTGATAATAAGAAGATATACTATGGTACCTATTACTGTTATCTCGATAACCTGCTATGAAGTTCTGTACCAATTTCACTGCATTGTCTCGATGGGCTTTATTCTGTGTTGTTCTGTTGTATTTTACTATCTTCAAAATAAAAAAAAAAGAATAATAGCAGATTTCTCAGCAGAAACTCTAAAGGATAGGAAGGCATGGAATTATGAATTTCAAACCCTGAAAGAAAGAATATTATATCCAGTAAATTTATCTTGCAGAACCAAGGTGAAATAAAGACTTTACAAAATAAGCACTACAAGATATTCTTTTAAAATCCTACACAGAGAAGAGGAACCAAGACAAACAATTATGGCAGTGCAAGAAAGCATAAATATTTCTAGAAAAGTAAACAAAAACTAAGAAAGAATCAAATATCACTAATTCAGTAAACCATCAAGCCTCTAAGATAAATAAGAGAGAAACAAACATTGATTATTCATAACAATCAGAAGAAAAACAACAAAAGAATGAGAACTAATGCACACCTTTCAATAATAACTCTGAATATAAATGGTGTAAATTATGCAATTAAAAGACACAAACTAGCTGACTGTGTTAAAAATACAACCCAACTCTTTGCTGACTGCAAGAAACTCATCTCATAGCATAAGACACAGACTAAAAGTGAAAATATGAAGAATTATATTCCAATCAAATGTAATCTAAAAGTAACAATAGCAACTATATTCATATCTGACAAAACAAACTTTATATCAAAACTGGTCAGAAAAGATAAGATCACTACATATTAATAAAGGGAACAGTCCATAAAGAGGATACAACAATTGTAAAAAATACATGCACCAAACAGAATTTTATAAAACAAACACAACAGAGCATAAAGCAAGAGATAGTACCCAATACAATGACAGTGGATTACTTCAATAATACACTATAATCAATAGATCATCCAGTCCAAAAACCAATCAACAAAAAGTATCAGAGTTAAATTTCACTATAGATCAAATGAACTTAGTGTGACACCCACAGAATGCTGCATCCAACAGCTGCAGAATTCTCTTCATTAGTATATGGAATTTTCTTCAAAACAGATTATAGTTTAGGCTATGAAGAAAATCTTAACAAACACAAAATACTGAAATAATTTCTTGTATCTAATCAGACCACAAAAGAATGATAATATCAACAGCAAGAGAAACTGCAGAAAATATACAAACACTTGGAGATTGAGCAACACAATTTTGCATGAGTAGTGAGTCACTTAAGAAATCAGAGAGGAAATTTTAAATATTTTTAGAATCAAATGAAAATAAAAATACAATCTATCAGAACCTGTGAGACACACAACTCTAAAATTCACATTTTAGCAAAGAACCTGAATAGCTAAAGCAATTCTGAGCAAAAATAATAATACCAGAAGCATCAAAATATATTATAGAGCCACTGTAACAAAAAAGCATAGTATTAAAAACAGACACATGGACAATGAAGATCTGGAAATAAACCTATGCATCTACAGCTATCTGATGTTTGATAAATCAGCCAAAAAACATACATATGTTAAAGAAAAGATAGCCTTTTTGCAAATGGTGTTAGGAAAACTGAACATTCACATGTAGAAAACTGAAGCTAGATCCTTAACAACAACCTTGTACACTGAGCCTCAGTCTGACATTCCAAACCTGGGATGGGTGGCAACAGTTGGAATTGAGGCTACCCAGGACTCCCTTCCTAGGATGCCCCCAGCTTCAGTAACTCACTTTAATTTTCTATCAGGAAACCCTCCCTTTACCTCACTTTGCTATTTATCAGTGTAATTTATTGACCTCAAAAACCTCACTTGGGACATGGAGGGTCCCCAGTGATTCCCCTACTCCACTTGACAGGGTCCCTTTGGTGCCATGTGCTGAGAATACCCTCTCTGTAGCCTATCCATCACCTGCTTTCCCCTGCTTTTCTGAGGGCTGCTGGTTGAGCAATGGCCCATTTGCTAGCACCTTGAGGTGGAGGGGAAGGGATGTGATTATAGTTGTTGTTTCATTGGAACTGGAAGAGGGATCATGACCTATTATGCTTTTCCAAAGAGGGGGAAAAGCATCCCAGTACAGGATGCTGTCCTGTACTGGCCACGGCCATTGTCACCATCCTCAAGAATTTGGATAAATTCAGGTTGAAACTGCAAGTATGCAGACTTCCAGTGTCACCAAAAAGTGATTCACTGATGACTTATCTCTTCATTCAGAAAAATGTGATTTTAATGTACAGTTATAAGAAACTATTATTTTATAATCTTTTTCATTAAAAGCTTGATTAAAAACTTTAAAAAATAAACTCAAAATAGATGAAAAACCTTGAAGTAAACCTAAAACTTTGAAATTACTAGAAGAAATGCTTCAAGATAACAGCATAGGCAATGATTTTCTGAACAGCACTCTAATATCTTAGGAAATAGCAAGAACTGAGAACTGGAATAACATCAAATTTAAAAGCTGCATAACAAAGGGAAAGAATCAATGAAATAAAGAGGAAGCTCACAAAATGGGAGAAAATCTTTGCCCACTATTTATCTGATAGAGGATTATTGTCCACAATATATAAACCACTTAATAAATTTAACACTAAAAGAATAAGTGATCTAATCAATAAGTGAGCAAATGAGCTAGACAGTTCTCAAAGCAAATGGCCAGTAATTATATTTTGAAATGCTCAACATCTTCAGCCATCAGAAAAATGCATATTAAAACTGCTCTGAGATTCCATCTCACCCCACTGAGAATGTCTATTATCAAGAAAACAAAAAATAGATTCTGATGAGGATGCAGAGAAAAAGGAATCTTTGCACACTGTTAAGTAGTAATGTAAAATAGTTCAGCCACTATGGAAGTCAATATGGAGGTTTCTCCAAAAAACTACAAACAGTACTACAATATGATAACACTAACTCTACCATTCCTGGATATATATCCACAGGAATTAAAGCACACAATAGAGATACCTGTACCCTTTGTTTATTGAAGCAACAACAGTCAAGTTATGGAGTATTCTACATGCCTATCAATAGATGAATGGATGAAAATATGGTATAGAGTATTAGATTAAAAAGAAGAGTAAAATCACGCCATTTGCAGAAAAACAGAAGGGACTGGAGCTTATCTTGTTAAGTGAAATAAGCCAGACTCCTAAAGACAAGTATTTTTTTCATATATAGAGTGGGGAGAGGAACTTGAGAGTAGAAAGGGGAAGGAGACCCAGAGGAAGTGAGGAGGAGATAAGAGAGTGCGATAGGGAGGATGGATATGATCAAAGACATTATTTGTACCATGAAAATGCCACACAGAAACTAATTTTACTGTTCAATTAAGATATGTTAGTAACTGTAATTTTAAAATAACTAAATAATACTTAAAAGGGCTAAGTTAATGTGCAACGGTGTCACAGAAAAGGGACACTGGACTGAGGAAGTTCGGGTTCCAAATTTGGAGAATGAGAATGAGTTAGGCAGAAAATAATGTTGAGCAGTAATAACGTGTGCAGAAAGGCAGATTTAAAATGCATGGCCAGTCAAGAAACTGGCCAGCGTTGCGGCTGGTCAGAAGAGAGATGAGAGATGAGCCCACTTTGAAAGGCCTTATATTCTTTGATTCTAAACTTCACTCTGGGGTATTCATGGCCACTGGAAGATTTCAATCAGCTAAGTGAAATCACCAGATATGGATGTCAGAACAACTGGAGGAGAAAGAGGGATAAACTGTAACTTCCTTAGCAACCTCTGGGGAACATGACTAAGCAGGGGGAAGTGAAGAGATCTTATAGGAACATTTATTAGGTCTAACTGACAGGAAGGAAAAGAGCCACATGAGTAGTGGATGCAAGGCCAAGGCAGAGGAGGAATCTAGAGCATCCCAACCACCGCCTATGACAAATGATGAGAAGTCTGGTACTTTTGCTCAGGCATTTTTGGGATAGGTAACAGTTCAGGTGCCAAGAAGGTGAGAATTTTCACAAGCTTGGGAGTGCCTTCCAACCCCATATTAACAGTGTCCTAGCTACTCAGGCTGACCCAAATAAAACCTAGGACTCCAAGACCATAAATAACATCTTACCAGAGAAGTGGTTTGGGCTGTGAGAACCACATCAATGTTCACTAACTACTGAAAGGGGCATTGGAGATTGACAAGCTGAGGTTTATACAGGCCTAAGTTCATAGCTCTGAGATCATGAACAGCCACCCCAAATTGGCTTTTCTGTTCACAAAATGTCACTTTTTTGACACATGTAGCTGTTAGTCAGGAGCAACAGGTGAAACAATCAGAAGACAGGACAGAGAGTGGTTTCCTCAGCAAAGACAATCCATAACCTTCCTAACAACAAACAGGTCCCCAGTGCTGACCATGCATATAAGGGTGCATTCAAATGAAGGCAGTATGAAAGATCAGGCCAGATTTTAGTAGGACATATAAATGAGATATGAAGCAGGCATTAACAACTTGGGCATGTCCTCACTAGAACTGACATACACTAAGCATTTTATCTAGGACAGGCAAGGAGGTCACCCAAAAACAGAGAACTACTTTAAGAACACAGTCGTTTTAAAAACTTTTCCAAAAAGCCTACTCTCATTTTTTAATTGGACTTCTAAAATTCTCAAGAAAAAAAAAGGCTTTATTGAAGACAGTCTTAATTAGTGTTAGTATTGGCCCATTAACCTGGCAGTTACAATTAAATTTCAGTAACCTATCAGCACTCCTGGTGATTCATTAAGGAGCCATCTGGGTAGTGTTTGTTCCCACAGGAAGGAGCAATAAGAGACAGGCCAGCTTCTCTTTCTCTTCACACACTTGACCTTCCCTTAAATCTCCAGCAAAGTAACAGGTTCTACTTGATAAAAGAGTTTGAGATCACCAGAAATAGGGAATGGGCTTGCTATTGAAATGTTCCCCAAAGAGGCACTTTGGTCCTACAGAATATTCCTGAGACAAGTGTCCACAAACTGTGCACAGAGTCAGTCCCCGCTGCACTCTGTTGAGTAGCACCAGTCTTATCTCCTCTGACATTTCCATTAAAAAAAAAAAAAATTTAGAGACCATTTTATCTTGTAGTGTCAGGGTCCATAGATTTTTTTGTTTGGTTTTTGATTTTTGGTTTCTTTTTTTTATTTTTTATTTTTAGAAAAGACTCTACCATGAGTGTTTTGAAAAATATTTAGGTTTGGTGAAATTAAAAAAAAAATGCTGTATCTTTTCCTCTATAAATCTATTTGAAAGGGAAACTGGAGAGACTCTTGAATGTGTATTAGTTCCAGACACAGCAGTTGAAGATAGAAGAAGTCACAGCAAACTGCATGTGACAATGTCCTGCCAGGCAGTGGAGAAGGAACAGCGTCAACCTCTGGTAGGTCTCTCTGCTCCCAGAGGTCCAGCTTGGAGGAACTGATCCTCCAAACAGAAGCCACTTGTCACAAACTGTTCACAGAGCAAGTTAATACAGACAAATCATACCCGTTGGTCCCTTCTTTTCTTCTCTCTTCCCTCGCTTGTTTTCCTGCTGCCCTTTAATCCCTTCTGTCTTACTTTTCTTGTCACTAAGAAAAAATACTCAACACTCAAAGGAGGAAAAGGGAAAAGTTCAGTTCAGCTCACAGTTTATGGAGGTTTCACTCTATAGTTGGCTGGTTCCACAACAGTGGTGAGGCATTCAGAGGGGCATGGCAGAGGAGAAACATCGTAGCATGCTCGCAGGAAGGCAGCAAACAGCCAAAGCCGTGAGCAGACCTGCCTTCCTTCCATCCATTGATATTCCATCCAGGCTGCAAGTCTACTGACGGGTTCCACACGTACCAAGGGTGGTGCTTCATCATCTACACCCTTGATTCCAGTACTACATCCTTAATCCGCATTCACACACTCTAACCCAGCTATCTTCAAAACTCCCGAACTATAACCTCATCAGGCTCTGGGGGACTCTAGATAGTATAAGCCGTAATACCTCCCTTCTTCTATTTCTTTAGATTATATTTTATTAATCTCTTTTGCATTCTTGTTCAAAGCTCTCACTACAGCCATACAATATTACTCCTTTATTCCACTCATATTTGATCTCAAGAGATATTCCTTCCTCTTCCAGTTCTACCGCTTCCAACTTTATCCTAAGATAGTCTCAGGGCACTGCTGAAAAAAAAAGGAAATGTAGACATCATAGATATGGGATGCTGATGTCCCAGTGATATAATTATATACAGTCATTAATTTTTTATGACTGCTATAACAAATTACCACTAACTCAGGGATTTAGAGAACACAAATTCATTCTTACAGTTTTGGTGACCAGAAGTCCAAAATCAGCCTCCCTGGGGTAACATGAGATGACAGAAGGGCCATTCCTTCAGAAGCTCTGGAGCAGCACCCATTTCCTTGTCTTTCCAGCTTTTGCAGGTTGCCTATGGCTGTTACTCACGTACCACTTCCACTGTCACATCTCCTTCCATAGTGAAATTTCTCTCTGCCTCTCTCTTATGAGAAAAATTGTGATTACATTTAGGATCTATCCAAATAATCCGGAAAAATCTCCACATCTCAAAATTTTTAATTGAATCACATTTGCCAAATTTGTTTTATGAGGTAATATCAGTTTTCAGGAATTATTGGGGCAATCCATTTCCCAGTCCCCTTCTGTCCCTCTCAGACAGAAGCTTTTTTTCCTTCAATAAATTCTTTCTACTCTTAACCTCCATTGTTCCTAGAATTCATTCCTCAATTTTGGAGAACATGAACTCAGCATTTCAGAAATCTAGGAGGTTGGGAGTTTCATTCCCCTGCATCATTTGAAAGGCTTCCACTGAGATAATTGGACAGAGTAAGAGTTTGCTTTGGCCTGGCAAGCTGCAGCTGCCCCACAGTGAGAACCATCAGGGACTCCTGAGATTTGCACCATGTTGGAACTTAGGGCGCTGGGAAACCAAGCAACCAGCTCGCCACCCTGGTAAACAGCTGTGAGCCTACTAGCATGTGGGCTGAGAATCAAACATACACACACACACCCCCCATTAGCAAGTGGGAGCCAGAGATCTGAGCATCTCTTGCGAGGTTGACTATATGCAATATAGCAAATATGGGGGATTTCCTTCTACTATCTCTTTGAAGGCAAATATTTTTATCACTTTTGCTTTGTTCAGATTGTTATTGCTCTATTCAGTATTCTGTTTTGATAAGTTCTATAATGTTCTGTATTTCCTTTGATTTTGCTATACCCAATTGAAAGAACAACTATTGTGAAGAAAACGAGATATACTATGGTACCTATTACGGTTATCCCAGTAACCTGCTTTGAAGTTCTGTACCAATTTCACTACACTGTCTCAATTGGCTTTGTTCCATCTTGTTCTGTTGTATTTACTAACTTCAGAAAAAATTTAAAAAACAAAAAAAAGAGTTTGCTTTTGTTTCTAGACCCCAGGTTGTGACTCACTTAGATAATCAAAAATGTTAGGATGTTATGTCTTTGCTCATTGCTTATAATTGGTCATGCTTTGTCTCTTACATAACTTCATTAAAATGATGATAAATTTAAGTTGGAAACATGGGAAAAATTATAAGGTTATGATAAGGTTATGATGCTTCTTCGATGTGACATTTTGTTATGGTTTTGTGTATGTTGCATTTAGACTTAGTTGCTGAACTTACTAGTGTTCCTTGTTTTACCTGTTTGACTTATTTGACTTCTGTGGTTTACTCTCTTAGATAGCAGTGCTAGGGAAACAATATTAGAGCTTTCCCTAATGGACTTTTATATACAAAGGTATAAAATGGGCCTTTTAAAATAAAATCTAGTCCATACTTAGAAAAACATACATACATGTATAAGAAAACAGGGGACTCTTTCCACCAGTTAAAGGATGCTAGGTCAGTGGCCATTCTTAAGAACAGGAGGAGAGGTTTCACTGGAGCAGACTGGCCCTGATCTTCTTCTATACTCTAGAGGAAATGTTGAGCCTCAGTTTCCTTTCTGGCCTGCTCTTTCACTGGTGAGGAGGCAATCTTAGCTCTTGAGATTCCCCATTCTCACCTTTCCAAACTGAGAATGACAATTCAAGGGCAAACTGTTGCTATAACTGTCAGCATGACAAAAGCAGACTTCATTTTTCTGGCCTTACTTCTAATCTTTTCCTGCCACATTGTACTTTCCTTTTTTGGAGGCATATAAGAGTAGAGAAAAAGAACTTCAAACTGATCCAACATTTTCCTCCCATGTAACAAGTTAACCCCATAGAAAATGAGCATTTGCTAACACCAAAGACAGAGAAAATCGTCTCAGATGAGGGACACATACTAGATCTCTGGGTCAGATGAGACACTGGATTTTACCAATCCAGAACAAACATAAAACCATGTCCTGGTTTGGTGTCTGGGCAGGTCTCCCTGGGAGACTGAACTTGAGACACAGTGGAAAGAACTGACTTCTGGGTGAAACCAGAAGGAGCTATTTCCAAAAGCAGCACACAGGACCAAAACACATTTAGCCTAAGGGTCAATCTTCAACTTTTCCCTTCCCTTCCTAGATCATTACAACAAACATCTTGTTGAATATGTGACCTGCTCCCCTTGTCCAGTACATTTGGACTTCCTTGGTAGGTATTCCCACTCTAAGGAGATGATTGAAATAAACTACAAGACTATATTGATGAGTTGTGAAACAGTTCAATGGCTCGTAGTTCAGCCCACCATTACAAGCTAGCTGAGTGGCCTATAAACTACATTCTTAATAATCCTGGACATAATAGAATTAGTTCTAACAATGCCACTGAAGCCTCTGTAAAGGCTCTGGTAGGACCTCTATTAAATAAAAGTAAGGGTCTTATCCTGAGAGTCAACAACATAGAAATCAAGGTGGCTATTTTCAGATATAGGATGATTAGCTCTGGTTAACCCCCACCATAGGACATCTCAGTAGGAAGGCCTCTTTATGCTGGTAACAAGAAAATACTCCTATTCTCATTGGCCTAACTCTATTAAACACTTGGGATAGACATCCCCAAAACAATGTATACACACAATAGCTTTACAAGCTGAAGATTGGTTTGCAACAAATTAATCACCCTGGAATTAGGCAGAAAGCCCCCAATGTGTGACCCTGGGGACCCTGTGGGACCAATGTGTGACCCTGGTTACTCTTTGGGTGGATAGGAAGATGCACGCTGGGATTTGCATGGTTACAAGACAGAAATGTCAAAAGTACTGACAAACCTGTAAACTTGTGTTGCCTATAGCATCGATGGTTGAGAAGTGTGTTTCACTGGTATGATTATTCGGCTTCTTTCCTGATCACTTCCCTAGGGTTAGAGGATGTCATGCAACACATTGGGTCTTAACTAACTATAGTCAGTGGGCCTTAAATCACACTGAGATTAGTTTCTCTCTACTGAATGAAAAAAAGTAAAATTAAGGAAGCAAGCCATCCTCCAAAATTGGATGGCATTAGACTTCTAACAGCAGCACAAGGGGATACTTGTGTAATTATGAAAGTTGAATGTTGTGTGTACATTCCTGATCCTTCTGTTAATATTGCAACAAGTGTTCAAGATATTGGATGACAAGTTAATAGCATATCAGATACTGAAATTGCCCAGACCTTTTCCTTCTCCTCTTTATGGAAAGGTATTACTGGCTCCTCCTGGTAGAAAATCATGTTGGTTATATTCATAATTACCCTGTTGATTTTATTAATTATCCCATGTATACTTAACCTGTTTCTGTGGCCTTGTCTCCTCCAGACTGAAATCTGTACATCTATCCAAGGCAAGAACACCTGGCATCTATGGTGGGCCTACAGACAGACCTGCTATGGAGTATCTCTGACTGCTGATCACAAATATGACACTCTTCAGTTGGAAATAGATAGACTGGTCTTTGACCCTTGTCCCTTTCTTCAGAGGAGAATATTATAGATAGCTAAGTTAGGTAGAAATATTGTAGGCAGTCAGATATGGTTGGGCCCTCAAGGGGTCAATGCAGAAGACAATTGTGGCTGGAGGTATACTCAATGAAGGCCAGGTTTCAAGACAAAGAAGAATGACTTCCCATATACTTCCCCCAGGAGTGAACAGCGATGATTAATATCCTAACTAGGTGTCTTAGGCAAAGTCTTTCATTGCTGAGATAAAATGTATGACACCCAAAATTAAGGAAGGAAAAGTATATTTAGCTCACAGTTTTCAGTCCATAATCAGCTGGCTCCAAGGCAGGGTGGCATGGCAGGGGGCAACAGTTCATGATGACAGCAAAAGTAGCAAGAGCCAAAGAGGGGGAGAACAAGCCTCTTCTTCCTCCATTATGCTGTAAGCAGGCTGTTCCCCTCAGCTGGGTGGAGCACTCACACCATCTCCCTGCCCTCCTTTTGCACAGGCTGCAGATGTTTACAAAATAAGGACCCTGAATCATTTAGTTAAACCTCTGACCTCAAATTGACACAACAAACATTAGTAAGGGCTTGTCCCCTACACTCTAGGATGTAGAGCTGCTGAGTTACTTAGTTAAGCTTCTAGACTTCCCAAGTGAACACAATGTATCAATCTTAACAGTAGGCATACATCACCTTGTGATGGAGGACCAAACTTCCTTAACCCATCCCTTCCAGGAAAGTCGGTCCCATATGCACTTGCTGCTTGACTTGTTTCCCTATTTGATCCCCATTTAATTAGTATTACGCTAGCAACCTCTACTTGTTACATACTTATTGTTTGACCATAGTTTTGTCCCACTTCTACCCATTCTATGGTGTGCCATATTTCAATAATTTTATTGATTAATTCTCACCTTATTATGGTTTGTGTCTGGATGTCCCCAAAAAACCTTATGTAGTCATGAGGGCAGGCTTCTAGGATTTGTGATTGATTCATAGTTCAATGCTAGGATTATTGGTATGAGTGCTACACCCACCCTAGGGTAAGGTAGCCTACATTCAACATAATCTGAATGTTGTGTGTATATTCTTGATCCTTCTGTTAATATCTCAACAGCTGTTCAAGATACTGGATGACAAGTTAATAACATATCAGATACTGAAACTGCCTGGACCTCCTTCTCTTCTTTATGGAAAGGTATTACTGGCTTCTCCTCATAGAAAACCATGTTGGCTATATTTATAATTACCCTGGGACAGGGTAATTATGGGGACAGAAAGAGTCTTCTCTCCACGTTCCTCTCTTTTTGTTCTTGTTGCATTTGCTGTTTTTGGCCATCACGGCTGCTTCTCTGCCATGTGCCATTCTGCCTGGGAGCCAGCAGAATACGGACTGAAACCCCCACAAACTGTGAGCTAAATAGACCTTTCCCCCTTCAACTTTGGATGTCGGGTATTTTGTCCCAGCAATGAGAAAAAAGTAACCAACACCTTAAGCCTCACCTTGTGGCTTTGCTTAATAAATACCTTTTAGAAACAGGGTTGACAGGCAACCCACTTTCCAGTCCCCCTTTTGTTCCTCTCAGATAGAAGCTTGCTTTATCTCAATAAAGCCTATTTCAAAAAAAAAAAAAGAATTATAACAAAGATATCTTGGAGGCCACGATTCAGACCACCTCAGAGGCTGAATAACCATCCATATCCATTCAAGATGTGTAGTGAAGAGGGATGACATTATCTCAGGGATGCCCAAATATCTGCTCCTATTAGAAGAAAAGCAATTCCAGGACTTTATTGGTAATATATTATTTGTGACATCTCACAATTTACCTTGATTTATCAATGTGTCATAACATAAAAACAAGAAAACTTCACAAGAGGCAAAGTTTATGCAGGAGGCTCAAGGTCCTCTCCCTTCATCTCAGAGTACCTGAACAGGGGTGGGGATGTAGCTCAGCAGTACAGCACCTGCCTGGCAAGCATGAGGTCCTAAATTTGATTCCTAGAACCAAAAAAAGACCAAAGTATACCTCACCAAACTCTTTTCTGCCCATTCAGATGCTGATGCCTCATGGAGTGACATCTTTTTATTACATGATATTTCTAGCAAACAAAACAGCCAACCTGCTTAAGAATCTAACCAACTGGAGATAGAACTCAAAGCAGATGTAATTATCTAATTCCAAAATTATGCTGTGTACTGATCCCTGCTGAGTGACCCACAAGCTAAAATGGAAAAAATGTTTGGAAATGGACCTTGGATTCACAAATGAGGTTTCTGTTAAATGGGCAACAGCTAATTAAGCTATAATTACTTTATCAATTCAGCATTTATTTCCTGAGCACTTGCAAATACACAATGCACAAGTTCCTTACATTCCTAAAGTTAGAAAGCGACAGTGGCAGAGGGAAGAAAATGACTCAGTAAACTCTTAAGAGAAGAACACAGTGCTATAAACAATATGGAGAGGAGTGAAGCAACAAAGTTTGATTTGGTGGATTTTGAAGAATAAGCAGCAGATGGGAGATGTGACATTCTTTCCAAACTGAAGAAGACAGTCAAAGGCAGACAGAAATCTAAACCTTCCTGGCACACACAGAAGCATGAGAAGCAGGTGAGGAGAGGAGGATCGGCTGACAACTGGGCACAATGGGACACGAGGTCAAGGCAGGAAAACACAGCTGTTAATGCTACAATGGTCATAACACACCAGTGTTATTCCATAGGTAATGAGATGCCACGAAAGGGCTTTTGTATTGTTGTTGCTGCTGCTGCTGCTGTGTGTGTGCGCACGCATCTGTGTTTCATCATGAGAGTAACAGAATCCAAACAGGGCTTTTGGAAAATAACTCTGACAGCAGTAGTAAAAATGACTTGTAAAAGAAATACTAGAGAAATGAAAACCAGTTAGAAGTCCATTATGTGACACAGGTTCTGAGAACAAACACTGAACACAAAGCACTACACTTGTATTTACTCATTTCATCTTCAAGACAAGCTCACAAAATAGGTACTTACTCTTACTTCATTTTCTGCCTGATAAAAATGAGGCGTGGAAAGTAACTAGCCCAAGGTCAGAATTCTGCTGGGTGAGGCTCACAAGTCAGGTTTGACTCTGAGTCAGTTAGGCTGTGCTGTGCTGTATGTCTGGTGACAAGGTGTGAACTAGCACAGGGGAAGAAGACATGGGAAACATTTCTGGTGCAAAATCAACTGATTCTAGTATGATCTGAAGTGAGCCTATATTAGACTTGAAAATGGAAAAGACAGAAAAATCAAAGATTGAAAGATTTCTGACCCAGGTGTCTGTAAGTACACACATCATAGGCCAAAACGATAAAACAGGACTGAAAACTCCAATGTGGCTGCCACAAATGCAAAGCTACTGAATCTGTAAGTCTCACAGAATGTGGACCATAAATTCTTCATTTCTGCAGATGCCAACCAGCCAGGGACTAAAACTTCTCTTAAGGGACACTCTGGAACATGAAGTATTTCCTATAGTAGCAGGCCAACCATATGTGACAGACACACTGACACCCCAGCAGCTCCCTGGTTGCCATTCTAGTCATTTATTTTTTGTGTTACTTTCTTCTTGGTCCTCCTTTTGGTGAAATTATTCATTAACTATGTTTTTATCACCAAATAGAAAAGTTCAAAACCAGGTGATCAAACTGAAACTGATAAATTTTACCTACTCTTAGTTGTTCTGATGAAAGGTTTTCCGGGGTAGATGTTCAAACTACTGGGTAAAATGAAATCTGTGAAATCAACTATCCATGCTTTTCCTACAACCTAACAACATAAAGAGTTTGAATTTTAGTATACAAAGATAAGGTATCAACAGGCTGTTCATAAGTCTCAAATGACATTTAAGTTTATAGTCTACATGTTTATATCCATGTTTCCACTAAATAGGTAGACACTTCAAAACTTAAATACCAGTCATTTTCCTCTTGTTTTCATTGAATCTTATTATGGCTTGTGTTTGGATATCCCCCCAAAGCCTCACACAGTTATGGGTGACAGGATTTTTTCAGAGGTGACTGGATATAGAGACTGTGATTACTATGTGTGACTGGATCAAGAGTGTGTGATTACTAAATCAGCCCACTGATTGGTTTGGCATAGTTGTGGATAGGACTAAGGGTATAAGTGTTACACCTGTCCTAAGGCAGGTAACCTGTATAAAATACAAAGGACAGAAAAAGGGCCAATATGCTCTCACATGCCTTCTTGCTATGGATTATTTCTCCTTTGTGTTGCCCATCTGGCATGCCACTCTGCCTTAAAGCCAGCCATTTATGGCTGAAACCTCTAAAAACAACAAGCCAAATCAACCTTTCCTCCTTAACTTTGGGTGTCAGGTATTTTGTCTCAACAATGAGAAAAGTAGCTAAGAAAAATCTTAGAAAAATCTTTTTCCAAAGCTTAGCCACAGTGGTAAATAACAACACCATCTTTAATGATTCTCCAAAAGGTGATCCACCCTCAGGAATTATGCTAGTCACTCACTTGCGACTCCTCATGTGCATGATCTGCTGATGAGAACAGTCCTATAGCCTGTCTTCCAGACTAAGCCAGCTCCTAATAGGTGAATTAGCATCCCTTTTTTTTATATTAACTGGCCCATCTGGACTGGCTCAGGTAATCACAAATACCCAAGTTTTTCCCTTTCCTCCATATTTTTCTCTTCTCTTTGCCAGATATCATTAATGTATTAGGCAATAGATAGTTTGTACACATTGCATGATTTGTAGTTTGTCCTTTAGAAACATGCTGGTGTCAAAGGATTCATTTCTTACATGGTTGCAGAATACATCATTGTCTTTCTGTCCTTTATTATCTTTACATTCTTAAGAACTAATAAAAATTAGTCACTAGATGCTTTTTATCATCACTTTCATGGATATCACATGAAATTAATAATGTTTATAAAACCTCTCAAAATTAAGTCTCCCACCAACTATCAAAAAACAGGAAACAGTACACAATTAATACTGTACTGTTGTTGACAAGTAGAGTTGACTCATTTTTGTTTGGAATTGTGGCTTTGTTCTACCTATTAAAGCTAGTAGTTTTTAAATCCCTAAATATAGGGCCATTATCCCATTTTTTTAAAGCCTGATAAAAGTAAAAACAACCATTTCTGGAAACATCTTAGATTTCTACCACAATACAGCAAATATTGATGTCTATTGTTTCTTCAACTATGAAGGTAGTAATAATTTGGTAAGATTTGCTTTCAGAAAATATTTCTCTCTGCAAAGCCATGCTAGATGAAAAAATGTTTTCATATCACACTAGAGATGATATTTCAAAGCATTCCAGGAAAAATTCATAGGTTCTCACAAGCAAAATTGGCTCATTCATAAGTAGAGGTTTTTAAAGCAATGTATTTATAGAAGTAAAAAATATTAGGAAGAACACTAGATGGAGAAAACAACCAGATTCTCATTCAATCTGCCAATCATCAGTTCTGTGAGTTTGGTCAAAACATACTCAGTTTCTTCATATGGAACTATAATGCATACTTATGAGTTTCTTGAAAAAAATTAAGAGGACATGTGAAAATGTTTGAAAACTATGAAATATGATAAAAGTTTTAAACAGTTTCATCTTGCTTAATTCAAATAAGCTCCTCACAAATACATATACACGAATCAAATATCAACTAATTTATCTGGTGCATATTTTTTTGGCAGACATCTACATCTATTATATATTCCTCCCAAAATTTGAACTTTTTATTTTTTAAATTATTTTTTTTCTTCTCCCTTTTTTTAAAATAAAGTCTTCCTATGTTGCCCAGGCTGACCTCCATCTCATGGGCTCAAGGAAGCCTCAGGCCTGAGTTCCCTAAGTAACTAAAACTATAGGCACATGTCACTGTGCCCTGCTTGGCTTTCTTTTTAAGCATTTAAAAAAAATAAAAAGAAGACTCTAAGACTGTGGAATAAAAATAAGTATTCTGATTTCATACACCAATGATTCCTTTCATGGTCATACTAACATACATTCAAAACTGACATTAAGTAGAAAAATAAATGACAAACTCCATCAAGTCTCTGTCCCTGAATTTAAAATGTTTCCCCTTGAAATTAAGAGATTCCATTGCCAGCACCCTCTGGCATTGAGGACACTCAGGCCCAAAAAAACTGCATTTATACATACAGCTTCTCTCTCAACTTCTTAAATGCTAGCTTTGCTTTCAAAATAGTATTCCACCAGTTGTTCCAGTTAGGAAGGTATGCTGCTAAGAATGCTTATGTTCATACTTTAATTTTATTCAGTATTTCTTGAAAATTAGCACTTTCTTTAGCTTATTTTCTGCTGAGAAGTTTTTGCAGCAACCAGGTAGATGATCTAAAGATAGATAATCTATGGTATCTTTTGCCCCTCAACGTGGTCTCAGAAATCAGGATATTAAAAGGGTTATTTCTTCAACTTATAAATAAAGACATCTTTTTCAGTGCTATAGCTTGGCCATTCTGTTAAATTTTATTTCTATTTTTCTTAATAATACAATTAGGCCAGGGAGATACCTCAGTGGCACAGCACCTGCCTAGCAGGCACAGGTCCTGATTTTGATTCCCAGTACCAGAAAATAATAATAATAATAATAATAATACAATTAAACATTTCATAAGAAAATCCAAAAATTGAGTTGAGCAACTCTGAAGGCACCTAATGGAAATCTATATTGGTCCCCAGTGCTATTTATATTCCCTCTGGTTTCATTCTCTAGTTTATTTCCTCATTAGGCTTAGAGAGGTCTCTTTTATCACAGTTACTGTTGCCAGGAAAGATAAAAACAAGATACAGAACAAAAGCTAGGAGGAGAACAGGGTTACTTGCTGCCCTCTCTTCATCCACACAGCTACATTCAAGTGAACATCCCTGTATGAACTCCTTTACGGTTATGCTCATGTAAATGACTCAAATCCAAACGTAGGCAAACAAAAGATGCTCCATCAAATATGAGCAAGGACTTTTCTGAATATTTCACCACTTGTTATCAAAGTAGGTTGCAAGGACATTAAGCTCAGGTTTCCTTACTTCTACCTCTAGGCCTTTTGTATTACACATGCAGTTATGTCCTAAGGGAGATGATTAAAATGATATTGTCACATTTTCTTTCACTATGAGCATTTTTTCCAGCTTTACTGAAGTATAGTTAAAATTATAATCATATATTTAAGATATACAACATGGTTTTTGAAATATTTGTACACGAGGAAATTATTGCCACAGTCAAGGTAACTAATATACTCATCACCTTGCATAGTTACTTTGTGTGTGTGTGTGTGTGTATTGAGATCATTTATAATCTATTCTCTTAGTAAATTGCAAGTATGAAACACAATATTATTAACTATAATCACTATGCTGTACATTATATCTCCAGAACTTATTTAAGGTACCAAATAGAAATTCAATACCCTTTAATTATCACCTCCCTATTTTTCTCCCCACTCCACCCCAACCCCTGAAACTACCCTGCTAATCTCCACGTCTGTGAGTTGAATTTTTGTTAATTCCACATATAAGTAAGATCATACATATTTTTGTTTCTTTTGTGTGTATTATATCACTTAGCATAATGTCCTCCATGTTCATCCATGTTGTCCGAGATGGGAATATTCCCTTTTTTATTAAAACCAAAAATCTTCTATTATCTATGTGTGTGTACACATATATATGTGCTACACTTTTTATCCATTCATCTGTCAACAGATATTTAGACTGAGACTATAATTAGCTATTCTGGATAATGGTGCAATGAAAGTGGTAGGGCAGACATCTTTTCAAGATACTGATTTCCTTTCCTTTGGATACATACCAAGAAGTGAAATTACTGAGTCCTATGGTATTTCTCTTTTTGGTTTTGTAAAGAACTTCCATACTTTTCTCCATAATGGCTGTACCAGTTAACTCACATTTATACTAGTGTACAAGGGTTGTGAAACCAGTTATAAACTCTGTAGATAATAAATCTCACTATTGTACCAAAGAAGAGACTGAAACAAGAAGTAAATGATGAGAATGAAACGAAATTTGGTAGTTGAAGCTCCACTCTTAGAAGTCAGGTGAGTAGAACACTACAGAAATCCATATGCATGTAAGCACTGGGACTGCAGTCCTCCCTGATGTCACAGGTGGGATGAGATGAGAGCGGGCGTTGATGGATGCATCAGTACCCGGCTGCAACCGAAAGGTCTTCCTTCAGGGTGGAGATTAGGGGGAGAGGTTATTTCATGGTAGCACAGTGCTATCATGCACATCACATCTAGTGGAAAAAAACTAGAGAAAAAATGGGATCACTCTACTATTTTAAAGACTATCTGAAAGTGAAGAAAATGAAGAAAGTGAAACTTTATACAGTTAAGTGATTTATGCAAGTTCATAGAGCAGGTTAAAGGGAAAGCTAGGACTAAAACCCAGACTCTTAACCCTCTTCCCAGAGTGGAAACCTTGAGTAGTTGCGCTACTTTTTATGGAAAAACATTTCATCTCAATGTCTGATGCTGGATAAACATGGTCCCAGAAGCCACATATGCTTGACTGGAACAGGTCAGTAATCATTAGTTGATTTCTGGTAACTGCAAAACACCAAAAATAACTTTATCCCAAAGACCTACTGAAATCTTGAGGTTACTATGCTTCACTTCCTCATCATATATCCACAAAAATTATGACCATACATATACACATGAAAAAAACTTGTACATATTTAACATATACAATGAGCTTGTGGAATATAACCATAAAAACATTCCCACCATGAAAGATGTAAGCATATCCATCACCTTCCAAAGTTTCCTTCTATCCCCTTTATCAAGCATGCATGTCCCAGTATGAAGCCTGGATAACTTATCAGGATCCTGTCTCAAAATAAAAAGGGCTGTGGACATAGCTCAGTGAGAATACCTTGGGTTCCATCTCCAGTACTATATACAGTGATAGATAGATAGATAGATAGATAGATAGATAGATAGATATATGACATACAGAGTTGTAATCATATTTAAATAATATATACTTTAAATAATATCATTGAAAAAACATTTTATAGGCAATTAAAAATATTTTATTGGAGCAGGACATGGTGGCCCATACTTGGAATCTAGCACTCAGGAGGGTGAGACAGGAGGATCCCATAAGCTTTAAGTTAGGTGGGGCTACAGAGTTCAAGGCCAGCCTGAATTACAAAGGGAGACCTCATCTTGAAAAATGCAAAGCCAATATATAATATACAATTATATTATATATAATACACAATTACATAATATACAAAATAATATATAATTCATATGGCTCAGTGATAGAGCACTTGTCTAACATGCACAAATCCTGGAATCAATCCCCAGTACTGCACCAAAATAACTGATTTATTGGACATAATAAATAATACAAATTTTGGCTGAGGCACAAGGATCACAGAGTTTGAGGTCAGCCTGAAATGTACAGCATCTCAAACAAATAAATCAGATATTTCATCGAAGAATTCAAATCTATGGGACTGGCATAGTAAGATCATGAAAGCAATGTTTGCTGAAAACATGGAAGAAAATTTTTTACTGCTTTTGAGTGGTGAAACTTACAAAACTTCTGAAAATGAGATCAAACTTCCTGGTTAGTTTAAAGAGTAAACCACAATAATTATCAGGTTTTTAAAATTTCATTATCTACTACTGATGAGAGTTTAGGAAATTCTGAAAGTCTTCCAATGTAGAAATAACACCAAACTATTTTGATGAAATGATCATGAAAAATAGAGAACATAGGCCGATCGTTCATGTTATAGAAAAATATCTCACTCAGCTCATAGTCCAGAAAGACACAGCACTGTAGAACTCTACCCAGTAACTCCCTGACCTGGATGGCATAGTCACACATCTGCAAAGGAAGTTGGAAGGTATTTCTGTCTGAGTACACTGTAACTCCAAACAGAATTGAGTTTCCTTATGCAAGAAAAAATAAGAGGATGGATACTGAGTAGACAACAAGTAGTGGTGGCCACCTAATCAAGAACATTTTACATTTTTAGGGCCAGGGATACAACTCAGTGGCACAGAGCCTGCCTGGCAAGTGCTAGGTCATGAGTTCAATCTCCGATACCAAAAGAAAAAAAAAAAAAGAACATTTTACAGTTTTGCATAAGTTCCACAAGTCAAAAATAATTGACTCAGAGAGAAGACAAGATAGCCAATCAGTGAGCAACAAAACACAAAGCCTCCCAGAGAAACTCATTTGCCAGAATAAAACACGCTGGAGAGACCCAGACAGAGGGAGATGGAGCCTCTTGACACAAGAAGAAATTAAAACATAAAAAAGCTTGTCAAATACTTCTAGACTACAACTAAAACAGCTAAAAATTATGGGACACAGCGGTTTTTTTTGTGGCGACCTACCAAGTTTGCAAAGGCCTGAATCCGCGCCTGCTGGCAGAGCCACCCAAACTTGTTCCCACCGCCACTCACAGGAAGCACAGCAGCACTGAAGTCCGGGGCTGGTGAGCCCAATGGAGAGCGGAGCCGGTGAAGGGACCTTTAATCCACTGACAGTGCTGGGAATGAGACCCCCCGCCACGGGAAGGGCGCGACCAAATGGGCGACATGTTGGAATCAGGCAGGAGGAGCCTGAACTGGAGCGTCAGTGACTTCAGTTGGTTCCTCCCTCCCAAGAGCAGATCTGTGGGATTTGGTTGGACTGGGCCGCGCCCCTGGCTGGGACCCAATTAGTCATCCCAAATCAATTCCCTGCACCTAGCATGCACTAACCGGGTGAAGGCACCTGAGGTTTGGCTGGCCCGGGGGGGAGGGGCAGGCAAAAACAGCCGCTGCTTACACCTCAGTGACAAGAGCAGGCAGAAGAGGACGGAATTCCCTCACCAGCGTGCTTCAGAGGGACCATGGCCAACAGGGAAGGGGGCTGGGACCTGCACTGTAACCTCTGTGGAGGAAGCCAGGACCATGACAGGAGAGAGGCAGGAGGAGGCCCCCAGCCCAGAACCCTGAGAGCACTGATCCAGGAGAAGGAAAAACAAGGGAGACTGAGGGCGGCAAACAGACAACATCAGACATGGCTTCAATGGACATTAAGAGATATCTTCAGGACCTTGTAGACGAGCTCAAAACTGAAATACTGAATCAGGTAAAGTAAGATATGAGTAGAGTAATAAAAGAAATGCTCTCAGGGAACATCTCTCAGGAAGATACAGATAGAAGAAGGGAGGAACACACACAAAAAAAGGAGAGAAGCATTCGATAAAGAATATAACCCACATTACTCACACCACTCTGCTTAGATGTATTATATTCTGTTCCAGTCATTCTACCTGTACTAGATTTGAGGGCACAGACAGTTATCCCGAAAATAACAGCATATAGTATGGTAATCATCCTTAATTTCCTATTAACTTAATCTAAAGCTCTGTAAAACCTACACTGTTTTACCATGACTGATCGTAATCAAATCTGGTTTGTTGGATCGCTGTTTTGTATTGATAGATTTTATTCAAAGCTGTTATGATTAATAGTATCAACTCTGAGAGTATAGGCAACTGCACTGAAGATGACAAGATTCACTAGAATATCCACTCTGGTTTGATTATTACCTGCCTTTGAAGTTTTATACTGTCTACAATGTTTTATTTTTACCAATATTGTTATTTACTGCTTTACTCAATTATACTGCTATATTCAACTATGCCTGATGATATAGACATTCTATTGAAGATAATAAGAAACAACACAGTAATTATTGTAGATCACCTTGTACTGTGGTTTTATACGACTTTTTGGTTTCATGTTTTTATAGGAATTTGTTTTGTTTTGTCTTGCTCAGTTTTGTTTTTCCCTCTAATACAGAAAGTATAGAAATGAGATTCATGCATGTGTAGCTGTTCACACTCTCATTGTTTGACTATCTACTTTGTATGCTTTAATTTTGTAACTTGAACAACTATTTCTAAAAGGACAATATGTAATTTATTAACTAGTGATTTCTTATTGTTTATCTTTTTTTTGAATTCTGTATTATCTCTAACCTTTACATGCTTTTGTTTCTCTTTAAATAAAAAATTTTCAAAAGAAGAAGATGGAATAATAGACATTTTAAGTTATGAGGAACATAGAAGCCATATATTTCCAAACTGTGAAATACACTCAGAAGATTAAGGAACTTGTCCAGGTTCTCACAATTTGGAAAGTGGAAGGTCCAGTGCTTTTGCTCCCAACTTCATACTCTATGTTGCCTCCTGATGATGACATGGCTGAGTGACTTGAAGAACTTCCCAGAATGGTGGGAATCGGGAGCGGCATATGGAACACAGCAGAGGAATGAGGAGGCTTAGCAGATGGTATGAATACTGAACCAAGGAAACTCAGAGGCGCATCTTCTTTGCCAAAAGAGATGGAGACCATGACGTTTTCAAATTATAGCATTGCCAAGGTATTATGATGTCACCTCCCTTTCAATTTTGTAAGGGTTCCTCATTGTACATTGAGTTTCTATTTTGCTATTATTTTCTGGATTATCAAGACCATTAGTGCCCTTTAGAAAAGTTTTGATTTTGCAGTAACTAGCTTTTCATTAAAACTCCTAGGCATTGTTCAGTAAAAAAAATAATAATAATAATTGGCTCAAGTGGCTTACTAGCCTCAGTGGATCTTCAAAGCATGTCAGGTAAGAAGGAGGTAAGAATTGGAATGCAAAATAAATACAAGCCTGTCCCCACCTCTGTGTGCCTAGGCAGCTGTTCCAGTCCATTAACTGAATCACTTGTAAGTCTCCAAAGTAAACTAGAGTCAAATCTTCCAACTAATTAACTGTGGCACAATTGTCACAGGACTTCATAATTACTGTGCACCTGTTCTCACATGCACCAAGGGTAGTCACTTGGCCTTGATTACATGTGCCATACAGTACCCTCTCCTCCAAGAAAAAAATTTTTTAAAGTTCACGAATACAGAACAAGACACAGAAAGAAGGCAGACACAATTTCTCCAAATCTTAAACTGGACAGACAATTCTTTACAACTTCCTTGCTTTCACAGGGAGAATCCTAAACACATTAGAAATAACATTGCATTTTGACAGCCAAGATCTGGGAGACTCCCCAAAGAATTTACAAGGACACAGTCCAGTGAAAGAAACACACTCACCTAAAAGTGGCAAGACCTGGGGAATTCTTCCAGCCCTAATGTGGCTCCAGGGAGAAGGCATTCCCCCATTCTCATCTTGATTTTCACACCTATAAATGCCAACATTGAACCAAATAAAACCAAACAAATCTGTGTCGTTTCTCCCTCATCAGCGGACTAAATGAAGTAGAGAGAATCCACACGTGGCACACAAATACTAGAATGACAAGACACAAGTCACGGGCACCAAAACATGTTAACTCATACTGATCTCCATTGTCTCATGCAAATGCCTGGATTTCACAAACTAATGTTAATAGAATGAAATTTTAATGACTGAAAATGAAATGATTATGTTCACCCCTGCTGCAACTGTCACTAGCCAGTGTGGATTCTTGTTTTAGTGATAATGAAAATTAAAACTAAAGTGACTGTGTGAATTTAAAGTAAAAAGCTGTCACTGAAAGGTAAAACAAGGGCCACAGTTTGAGTCCTACCTGGAGGAGGCACATAGCGGTGAAGAGGATCAGAATAGCCTATAAGTGAAGCCAAGGAACCAGTTTTAGGAGGCGCTTGTAACTCAGTCCTGGTTTTGTAGCTCAGGTTGAATCTTCATGACTCAAGGAGCAACTCAGTCATGTAAGGCTCTGTTGGAAACCAGGTGACCACAGGATTAGGATAATGGATACTCAAGGGCATAAGTGTTATCAGCCTTGAAGGGTTATGAGGTAGGAGTAGTAAATTTAGGTCTATTAATAAAGCTTGGTCTGACAACTGTTAGAGAGACAGTCCCTAATTAATTAACGTGCCTGTATGCAGAGCTGAGAAGGATTTGCTTTTGACCCAGAGTTTACAAATGCAGGTCAAACTGTGTTTTACTTGTAGTCAACTATGGGCAGTTATAGGCCCAAGTGAAGAGTCAGTTTTTAGCAAAAAATCCCTTTGAAGTCCCTGGCTGCCTCAGAAGAAAGCACAAATCATGCTTTTGATGAATAACAAGGTAAAAGCCCAGGAGCTGGTTTTTTGTTTTTTGGGTTTTTTTTTTCCCCTTTGTCCCTGTGGTGGTCTTTGACTACATCATGACTGTGTCACAATGACTGACTCAGCCTGCCAGCAAATGTGTCACTTCATGGTGGTCTTTGGGATAGGGCTTTGTTTTACTTCTCTAAAACTGTGTGTTTAAACAGGAAAACTATGCTACCAATCCCACCCTGGCTTAACTCTAGGGTCCAAGAGCCTGCATTTGTTTCCACGGCAGCTCTGAGATTATCTACTAATACTCTATGACTCTGAACCAGTAGAGGTACTCAAACTTTTAGTGTGCCTATGAATCACTGGCAAAGTTTACTAAAGATGTGAATTCCTAAGCCCTATTCCAGAGGGTATGAGATATGTAGTACTTACTAGGTGATTCAATGCAGATAATCCAAAACCCATCCTCAGAGACACACTAGTGATTTACGAGCAGCTAGGAAGGCTCCTCATGGGGGGTGGCTTTTTTTTATTTCCTTAGGACACTACCTTCCTAAAGAAAAACTGAAACCCTCAAATCACACTACCTATCAGTAAATATGGAACCATGATTTTCAACAGGAAAGATCTGACATACCTCACTGAAAATCCAAAATCATTTTCCAAAGGAGTATGCTAAAGAATAGCAGAACGTGCATCCCAAAACATGCCATTTTTGCATAAGAATTATTTTGAGTTGAAGGCAATTCTCCACTCTCCCTCTGTTTGCCTAAAAGCAGGACACAAATTTACAGCGGTCCTCTCTCCCTCCTTCCCCCCTTCCCCAGCCAGAAATCCCAAGGGTTGATTG
The DNA here is from genome assembly GCA_004027455.1 of Hydrochoerus hydrochaeris. Lineage (NCBI taxonomy): Eukaryota > Metazoa > Chordata > Mammalia > Rodentia > Hydrochaeridae > Hydrochoerus > Hydrochoerus hydrochaeris. Next base: position 63,902 of record PVLA01004741.1, read on the forward strand.
CCATGGCTAACTTTGGACACTTATCAGCCTGGAGTGGGCGCCAGATGAATTTACATAAACCTTACTTTTACTAACCAACTTTTGCTGACAGTGAGTTTAACCAATTCAGTCACATACTGCATAAGGCTAAAATGGAGCTACAAACTTCCTATCACCTAGTATGTTACTGTTCTCTTTCTAAGCCTAGCTATGTTTAGACACACAAATACTTACTGTTACAATTTCTCATGGTATTACTATAATAACATGGTGTACAAGTTTGTAGCCTAGGAGTGAAGACTAGACCTAAATGTGTAGTAGGCTCTACCATCTAGGTTAGCATAAGTACACAATGTTTACACAATATTGAAATTTCCTACTAACATTTCTCAAAATACAGTCCATTAAGTGATAAATGATTGTATTTGCCCTCCCACAATTTGCTATTACTAGAGTCTCAAGGTTCTTTACCCTTATTGCTTCTCTAAAAATTTACTGTTCTTTGTTGAAGATGTTGCAAAAGCCAGAGCACTGAAGTCACCTCTTTAATTAAGCCATACCCATTTTTTTACTGTCTCCCATGTTTTATGGTTTTGAAAGTCTCCTTCAATGCTTCAATTTAAATACTGAACTTTAATTATCACTATGCTTGTATGAGGAAATGGGACCTATCTTGAAGAGGTGGTTGGGTCCTGAGGGTTCCACTCTAATGAATGGGTTAATGTCATCTCAGGAGTGAGCTGGCTATCATGAGAAGGGCTTTGTTACAAAAGTCAGCTGTCAGTCTAGTGTGGTGGCACACACTTGTAATCTGGGAGGTTGAGGCAGAGAATCTGAAGTGTGAGCTCAATCTGGGCAACTTAGCAAGACTCTTCTCAAAATAAAAAATGAACAGAGCTGAAGGTCAGTGCACAGACCCCTGGTCTAATCTTTACTACGGGAGGGAGGAGGACGAACCTAGCTCTGTGCGAACATGTTCCCTTGCTCTTCTTATCTGCTCTTGCATGTCATGTCCTCTACCTCAAGGCCAGAAGGCCCACATTGGATGTCACTGCCTGGATGTTGAAATCCTTCACCCTCAGAATATCATAGACAGCTAAACTAGACAGAAATATTATAGGTAGTCAGATAGGGCTAGGCCCTCGAGAGCACCAGGAAAAGGTGAAACACAAGTGTGGCTAGAGACATAGCTGTTGGAGACCAGACCTCCATATAAAGAAGAAATGACCAGGTTTGCATACTTCCTTGAAGGACAAACATCAAGCCTAATGAAGCCTCAATAGACATCAGTCATCCTGCCAGGTGACCAAGGCCTCCAGACCCATCATTTCCTAGAAAAGGTCTTTGTTCTTTCCATGCGTCTCTGTCATGTGACTTGTTTCCCCACTGGATCACTGCTACCTGTGCAACAATATTCTTATCGGTTAATCACAGCTGTTACCTACATCACACCCAGGTAGGTATTGCTATATAACATTTCCCTATATAGGAGGGTCCATGTCAACCCACCAGGCCACTTGCTGCTTCTCAGGGATATGCGCTCTGTCTCTCTCTCTCTCTCTCTCTCTCTCTCTCTCTCTCTCTCTCTCTCTCCCTGTCCCACCTCTCCCTCTCCCTCTGTCTTAATAAATATCTTCCTACACTTAACCTCCATTGTTCTTAGAATTGATTCTTTCATTTTTATACAACACAAAGTCAGCATATTAGACATCTAGGGATTGGGAGTTATATTTCCCTTATATCATATTTGGAGGTTCTGATATCCCTCTAAAAAGAACATGATGAATAAATATATTGTCTTCATAAATTATCCAATATGTGGTAGTGTTATCATTGCAGAAAATGGATAATGATATATGTACATAGGAGACATACATATTCATAAACTTATCAGTTCTTTTGTTGCCGGGGTCCCAGCTGAAAACTCAGAAGGATAAAAGGAAATCATCTTTCCCTGTATACAATGTATACATCACCTTTCTCTTTAAAACCCTCCCAAAAGCAGCCTTACCAACCCTTTCCCACCCTTACTTAGGACGTGGGTCTTCACAGTCTTAGATGTAATTTTCGCTTCCAGAAGCTCATCCACTCTGTAAGCTTTCAGCCGTCATAACTTTTAATGAAACAGGTAATGGTTTGAAACCTATAATCACCTCCTTTGGATTAGCTAGGGAACTGAAATTCTAAGTAAGTCCCTTATCTACTCCTTAACTCATCCCTACTGGCACACTGCCAATCCTTCTAGCATCACAATAATTAGGTCTCTCAAATTCCACCATGGAAATGATTCAGAAAGCAACTCCACCTCCTCCTCCACAACCTGTGCTTCACATCCTGGAAAACTAAGATGAGCTCATACAATTTTCTTCATTTAATAAATTAAAATGTTACAGGAACTTAACTCAAGGTTCTTTACTTAATAGTATATTATGGAACTTGACTAAAACTGTCCCAAAATATGAGAATAATAAGGTCCTACAAAGTTGAATTTAAAATTCTCTGTATATCATTCATTGGAATGTGAACACCATGAAGGCTGGACTTTCTTTTGCTTCCCAACTATGCCCCAGGCACCTAAAGCAATGCTTAGCATTTAGCAGGATCTTGATAAATATTTGTAGAGCAAATAAGTGAACAAATGACAACACCCAAATCAGTGATTCCTGGCATGTCCAAACACTCTTAACAAACTGAATCTAAGGAACACACACACACACACACACAGGCCCTGTGAAAACCACAAACACTACAACAGGGCTTAGTGGAACCCCACTGTGGATTACTTAACAGCATACCACTGACCCTGAGACTCGCAATGCCTCTTCCTTGGGAACACAAAGGCAAGAAAGAATTAAACTCAATTTCTGTCAGCTTTAATCAGAAAAGAAAGCAGTATTAGTCAACTTATTTCATAAAAATATAAATTCACATAAATTTTCTGGTTAAATCAGAAGAGACGTAAATGTACACTAATAAGCCTCCCCCATTTGCAGAAAGTTACAGTTAATGATAGTTAAGTGAGCAAAGGAAAAAAATCTGACCACAGGATGGAGGACATGAGCCTGTGAGAAGCTGAGAGTGGCTCTTTTGAATGGAGCAGTATAAAATCATATATTCTGATTCTGACAACAAATCACACTTATTTTCAAGCATGTTTACAGTTTTTACTATGTGCCAGCCATTAGTGCATTTGTTTAGCAAATATTTGTTCTTTATTCCAACCATAAACAACACACATATACAAGTGGTTAATATCACCCAAACTCACACACAAAAGGAAGGGGTTGGAAGAATTTTTTTTTTTGGAAATTTAAAAATATATACTTCTTGGTGATTACCTACCACAAGGGGATTCTGAAAGTGGAACTGACTCACCGTGCTTTGTATTGGTCTTAAATAGATAAGTAGTTTTAAAAATCAGTTACTTCACTCATTTTAAAGAAAATAAGTTCAAAAGAAACTGGTTACTTTCCATTTTTAATGTTCTTTGATGTCTAGTCTGGAAGTAGGGAGGATCTGTCAAGTGACTTAGCAAACTCTACATAAGAACTTCCTTTTTTGGGAGGAAGGGTCCTTTTTTATCTTAATTTTTACCTTAACCATTTTTATCTTAATTTTTAATTTTTTTCCTGTCAGTGGTTGTTTTGTTTTGTTTTACATTTTTAAGCTTAACTAGTGGCATTTCTTAAATTAAGTATTAACTTGGTGTGTACTTTTTTTTTTTTTACCCGACTCTATTTTAGGCTGTCCTTATTTATATACTAACCAAACTGTCCATTATGCTCTATTACATTCCTCCCTCTGAAGAAGTATCTCTAACTGCCACTAATGAAGATGGGCAAAGGTCTCAACCTAACTGCTTCCAACAGAAAGAGATCAGTGTAGGGGGCCAGCAGTCATGGATTTTTTTAAAGAGTTAATTTAAGGATCCTTCAATAGAAGTCATGTTGGGGGAGTCTATAGCTATGAACTCGTCAGAGGGTTGACCTAGGGGAGCCTAATAAAAGGGATCTGGCACATTAATTGTTGGTTCCATCTGGGTAACTATTTCAAGTTTGACAGCATCTAGGAAAACAGAAAAAAACTAAAGAGATTGTGGGATGTGTGATTTTTAAAGAAAATTTTAGCCAAGAAATTGAAAGATTCTTCTGGTGTTTTTACAGTGACCAATGTGGCTTTTTGACATTGTTAAACCATTGTAATTTATAGATGTAGTTGAACACTGCCAGTAGAGGCCAGTATAATGTTTGGAGCTTCCTTTTTATATGTAGCTTATATTACTATTATTTTTATATATCTTTTTGATGGTTTTTCTGAGTGTTTAACACCAAGTTAAAGTGAGACCTGTCATAATCAAAATTAATCTTTATGTACATTAAAATTAGTTAAAGCTACTTTGGAGCCATGCACAGAGTCTCTTAACTCTCACACAGTTTTGTTTTCTTGTGTTTTTCTCTTCCAGTGTCTTCTGCCAGTATGAGTCATGATCTTGCTTGATCTTATACTTTCCTGGAAACATAAGAGACATTTCACATTTTAGTGACCTTCTTTTTAGCACAGTGTACACTGGTTGACTCCTGCCCTGTGGGGTCCAACCATCTCTCTGCTCAGAAGGTTGGGTGACCAGAGTTGAAGGATAGAGGGGCTCCCCCATGCCTTGGGTCTTGGTTAACTTTGAAAGGCCAGGGCCAAAAAGTTCAGTTACTTTCTTTAGCTTTAGTCTCTAAGTCTCAGTTATTGAACAACCAGAAGATTAATTATGCCAATATTGAAGTGGGAGCACTAGGATTAACTTTCATAATCTTATCTGGATATTAAGTATTGCCAGAAATATTGCCAGAATACTTTGAAATATTAAGTATTGCCAGAGAACCATTATTTCTTTTACCAAGGATGGCTGTTTTAGAAGTGAAATTTTTGTAGAATGTTAAAAGATAACAACAGAAAGTTTTATAGGGAAAATTGGAAATCAAAAGTAACATAGCATTTTAGCATAACAATTATGTTGACATCATTATATTAAAACCATTAGGGTCAGTAGCCATTACAGGCCAGGAGAAGCAACCTGCATGCCCCTTCACACCTGCCATCAGGGACTTCCTGCCAGTAGACAGCACAGGCTGGGAGAAGAAGCAGCCCCAACCCTGCATGCCCACAGCCATCAGGGAATCCTCAGTGTAGCCACGAGGGTATGGAGAAGCCAGCCCCATGGCCCACTGCCTCCCCAGGAAACTTGGTTTGGAGAAACCCGGATACCCAGCCCATTCACCTTCACAGCACATGGGTAGTCAATATGGGAAGCACGTGGGACCCCACAACTGGCTCATTTGTAGGAACCCACAAAAATGTCAAGATGAAGGAACAAAATGCAATTCCAGACCTCCATTCCCACACAGAACAAATCCAGGAGACACAGATATAGAATAAGTTGAAAGTGACACACCTGAGATTTCTGAAATGGTAACAATGAAAGTCAAGAAACAAATCCATGAGGCTGTAAAAGAAATCAGATCAGAAATATCTCAGGTAAAAGAAGAAATGACAACTATAATGAAGGAATTGCTGAAAGAAGAAATGACAACTATAATGAAAGAATTAATTTTTGTATCATAGAAGGCCTGTATACTTGGGAAACACAAATATACTTAATATAATACATCACGAGGTTAACAATAATCAGCATGACACCTATATAGTAATCCTGACTTCCATTTATTTAGCTTTTAATTTTAAGGCAAAATTTGGACTCCTTTAACAGGTTTATCGGATGAAATTGCATTGATGAGAATTAAAGGACAGCTTTAGATCTTTTACAAGTTTAGGAAACAGTGTCACTAATCAAAAACAGACTTACTATACAATATATAGGTATACCTCAAGTCGACTGAGTATTAAATGTCAGGACCAAATCTAAAGAGATGTCAAACTTTTTTATCATTTTTTATATCTAAGGTCTAGATGAAGAGTATTTTGTATAAAAGAACACTGTCTTAGTTACTTTTCTCATTGCTGAGACAAAATATACAACATCCGAAGTTAAAGGAGGAAAGATTTATTTGGCTCACAGTTTGTAGAGGTTTCAGTCCATAATCACTGGCTCCAATGCAAGGTGGCATGGCAGACAGGCATCAGAAAGGAGAAACATTTCATGATGGGCAGAAGGTAGCGAAGCAAGCAAAAGACCTCAGCAGCTTTTTTCAACACCTTTTACATTCTACCTAGGCTACTAAAATTAGGGTGGTGCAAAGCCAATCAGTGGACTCATTTAGTAATTGCTCACTCTTAATCTTAGCACAGTTAAGCCTAGCATTGCATCATGAATTAATCATACATTCTAGATCCAGCCACTTCAATAAAAGCTCCACCTATGACCACATGAGGCTTTGGGGGGATATCTAAACATGTCTAAACAAGCACTTACTGGTTACTTAGTATGCATTAAACTTATATAGACTTAAATCTATAAATTGAACTTTAATACTTAGATTCACAGCATATTTTTGTTCTCAGATGTATATATATATCTTTAGTCCCAGATACACAGGGTGTGTCATAAACTAAGATAACAGCTGTTAAACCAGTCATAAATAAATTATTAAACACCTTATAGGTCAACATTTAAATAAGCTTTAACTCTCAAAATTTAGTTTTTAAATTTTTTGTATTTTAAAGAGAATAAAACAAAAAAGGACAGATCTAAGCAGATCAGAACAGAACAATGTAAGCAACACAGCACTTCACAAGACAACTGGATATTAACAGTAGCTATCATAATGTCTCTTTCTTTGAAATAGTTGAGCTTAGCTTTACACACAATAATGTCAAACATAACAAAATAGAATAAAACCACTCAAGAGAATGAAAGTATTGCAAGGCATTCTGAACCAAATAACCAAAGATGAACAACGGCTGCTATTTTATCTCATTTTCCATAAAAATTTTGTTTATACTTTCATACATATTAAAATCCAATAACACACAACGTGATAGAACTAGTGGTAATAGAAAAACAAGAGCAAGGTAGGACTTCAGAGCAAGATGATATTAAATCAACTATGGCTGCCATATTGTCTTGTCTTCAAAGTAACTATTCATACAATCACATATATTAAGATCAAACAAAACAGAATAAAACCATTCCAAAAAATGAATGAAAACATAAGACTTCAAAGCAGTATAATGGTGAACCATGATTACTATAAAATCTTCTGTACTCTTACCATTTCTTACACTAGGAAGACTATTAAAATTTAGTTTTGTAAGTAACCAAAAGTCTAACAATGGAAAACATAAGAAAATATCTTAGTAAAATATAAACGGGTTTAAATCTAGTCTTGTAAATTTTAATTTTTTTTTCTTGAGACAGGGTCCCAACATGTATTGCAGACTGGCCTTGAACTTGCTTATGTAGTCCAAGTTGGCCCAGAGCTTATGGTGATTCTTCTACCTCAGCTTCTAAAATGCTAGGATTACAAGTATGTGCCACCACACCCAGCCAACATTTTACCATTTTAAGAAAATGTTATTGTTTTAGACATAGAAAAACCTTTGGTTTCTTAATTACAGTCAACGTAATTTAGATTACAATAACTTATTTAAAAACATTTGTTGGGGTATGCCACGGTGAAACTTGGAGAAATTGGAGAAGTTGCCCATCAGTGGAAAAAACTGAAGCACATTAGTTCAGTCAGCAGGTTTTAGCCATAGAGGGAAGTTTTATCAGGCGGTCTCTAAGCCCAAGGAGCCCCCAATTATTTATTTACATTAACAATTATTTTACATGATTCATGAGAACCAAAGCATAGCATTTAACACTTTTAAGCCATATGTTTAAAAAAGCAGTTTAAAGTATTAACTGCTATGCTTTGGTTCTTTTATCAGTCAGATGAACACACAAGGAAACAAATAATATATTTATACATATATCCTTTAACCAAAGAAAAATCCCAAAGCTGTTTTATGTAGAAAATAATAGACATCACATTTATAAAATCATTTATTAGATAATATCTTGATTAGCTAACAACTGGATAAAAACATATCACCAGCTTTAAAAACAGCTTGCTGCTGACCTATGTATTTAGGCAAAAAGAAACAAATCATTTATTTAAAGCTTGCTCCAAGATGGACCCATTTGCCTCGAATCACCGTCTCCCTTGTACAGCTGAGTAAGGGTCCATTACAGTAAAGAGCACAGGGGAAGCGGAGCACAGAGAGACAATGCAGGTCTCCATACTTGCTCCATCACTTACAGATGTCTTCAGTCAGGGGGAGAAGGACACAGAGAAATGATGCAGACTTCCTGACCTGCTTTATCGCTTCTTTGGTTTACTCATCTTTCTTGTGGAAAAGGCCTGAGCACTGGTGCCTGGAGCCTGTATCTGCATATTCAGTCATTTTGGAACAAGGAGAGAAGGTGGTATTGCCTCCTCAAAAGGGGCAGCACACAGTTCATTCACACTGAGGTACATCCTCCCCGAGTCCTGTCATATTCCAGGATTGTAAGTATGAAGCAACACACTAGTGTGCCAGTTCTGCCTGTGTCTCTGTAGCCATCTGGTCAAATCCAACCCACATCATCCATAGTCTGATAGATCTGTGTTCCAATTCAGATTTCTAACTATTACCAAGGCCAGAGCCATTCACTAGGTGGTGAAGAGATTCATGTTTCTGGTTTTTAATGAGCAGGTACTATAATACATTGAATAGAGATTATTGTTGAACCATGTGAAAAAATGCCACTTGGGTTAATATCACAAGTGCCTATCTATAAGCCAAGTGAAATACAACTTTTTAGGGGATAACTTAACACCTGCAAGTTAACACACAGAAATATACATATTAACCAAATCATACATAACCTTTATGATGTCAAATCTCGAGGTTTTTCTATAAACCTCATGTAAGCCTGGAGCCTATCACTTTCTTTTTTTACCCTTAATCTCTTAAGTGAGTTTGGCAACTCCCGGAAAACCTATATAACTGGATTTTTTTTAATCCCCCCCCATTTTTTTTTTTTTACAGAAAGTCTCAAAAGAGCAAGAAGTTTATCAGAACAAAAATAAAAAGCAAGAAAGAAATTGATGTCGGCTCAAAAAATCTCTAATGAAGTAGCTGCAGGTACTTTAACCAGTTATAAAGACAGACTAAACAGTCTAATGAACAGAGAAGGAAACATATAGAACATTTAAAACTATTTTTAAATCAGTGTAGTCTTATGTACACTGACAATGCTGAATTTTAATAATCCTTTTTATACTTTAGGTTTACAACTATAACTAGACTAGTTAGAACTTTTTCTAGGGGTATCATACCACTTTTTAGGCGACTGACATCTCTTGTAATAATTTATACCAGTTAAGGTCAGAAGGAGGAGAGGCCCATGTCAAAATTCCTCTGCATTATCTCTGTGTTCAGCCTCCCCTGTTTCTTACTCACCTGTACAAGGAAGACAGTGATTGGAGGCAAATAGGTCCATCTTGGAGCTAGTTTTAAATAAATCCTTTTTTTTGTTTTTTCTTTTTACCTAAATACATGGCCTCCTTTGATTCCATCAGGCACAAGCAAATGAACCTAAGCCTGTGAACCTAAGTGGCTGGTAACATTGACAATAAATAACAAAAATTTCCATGGACTAACTTATATGCCAGAAGCACCTTCTCATACAATTTTAGAACCTTTTGGGTAGCACCACGATGAGACTAAAATACAATACAGATGATCCAGGTAGAACCTTTAAAACAAAGAGCTAACAGTCTACTTGAATAAGCTATCAAGACAGATCAACTCTTAAGCAACTTGCATTCTGAGATTCAAGAACAGGAAATCATTACTTAATTTTCACTCCACTCTATCTTATTATATTAGAAAATGAATCAAAATGTTTATGAAGCATATATTTTGTGTTAGCCAAGTGTTGAGTGTTAACAGGGGAAAAAAGAAAGTACAAGCACAATTCCTACCCTTAGAAATAAGATTTGCTTGGATAAAGAGATAGAAGAGCAAGATAATAACACAAAGAGAAAAAGTTAAGATTTGAGGTTAAACAGAACAGTTTCTTACAGTGAGAAATCATCTTGATCACCCTGATTTGAACAAATGTGTATACAGGTATCAAAGCACCACATAGTACCCTATAAATATGAACAAATTTTATGTGTCAGTTAAAAATAATTGATTAATTTTTAAATATCTTTGGTAGACAGGACAGAGCAATGCATAAAAATCTACACCAAACACATTAGGAAGCCAATGATTTAATTATTCTGCAAGTTGAGGTTAAAGACTATAGCAAGAGATAGGAGGAAAAGAGATTTTTTCGACCCAGAGGTTTGTCATTTTAATGGGCTGAACTGTGTGCCCCCAAAAGATACATTCAGCCAAGCTGAAACTTCACTTTGAAGGAAAAACAAAGAATTAATGAATTCAGAAGATGTGTTTCCCGTGCACCCTCTTTGAAAGAATTACTAGAGTCTGTATTTTAGCAACTGCAGGTGGCTACAAGTAACACAAGGTGCTTTTCCCTCAGCAAACACAACACAAAAAGTCAGAGAGTAAAACATCGCATCTCTGCCCAGGAGAGTGGCCAGCAAGCAGATCCGCTGGAGATGCAGGGCAGGGGACATTACTACCTAAATAGAGTTAAAGTTTATACTCTTAAAAATGCAGGGAGGGGCATCATAGCTTACATAGGAAGTTTGTTTTTTTTTTAATTAGAGAATGAACCAAATTCATCCACATTGAGTTACATCTCTAGCCTTTTTAAAATTTTTATTCTGAGACAGTTTTCATTAAGTTGCCCAGGCTGCTCTCAAACTTGTGATCCTCCTGTTTAGCCTTCTGAGTAGCTAGAATCCCAGCTCAGGAGGATTATTTCAGTTGATATCATTTCAGGCATTTCAGGTGTATGTGTAGTAATTTGTCATGATGGGAATCACTGCAATAAGGATTTTTCATTAGAAATAAAAGAACATCTGGCTAGATATTTACACATATAAATTCCATATCACAACAAGCACAACTCTGTAATAATTTATTTTCTCTTAACATATCATAGTGATAGTAAAGCACTTAGAGATATGGCATGGACAATATATCCATTAAAACAGACACTAAAATATTAGTCATATTTGCTGGTCATTGTTCAAGGCGCTTTATGTTAGCTCCATCTCTAAACATTACCCTACTGATAGATAAGCTCAATTAAATTACTTACTGGTTATTCTTCAAATCTGGAGAAGCCTTTCTAAAAAGCTTTCAAGCATTAAAAGTTTCAACAGCAGAGCCAAGCCAGCACCGCACGGCGAGGTGAGTTGCAGCTTGCCAGGGCAGGCCCAGAAAAGTTTGGGACCATCAATCCCGGCGGCTGGGTGCCGACCAGCTCCCTTAGGACACTGGACTAGGCTCCAGAGGTTCCACGGGCTTAAGTGGACTGTGCCCAGCGACCTTCATTCAACAAGCAGAGCCAGGTCCACCTAAAGGGGAGCCGGGCCAGCGCCACCTCCGCAAGAGTACAGCTCAACAGGGCAGGTCCAGGAAACATTTGGGAAAATCAATCCCAGCAGGTGGGTGCCTGCCCAGCCCCCTTAGGACACTGGACTAAGCTCCAGAGGTTCCGCGGGCTTCAGTGGAACATGCCCAGTGACCTTCATTCAACCAGGGGAGCCAGGCCCACCACACAACGGGAGCCAAAGCTAAGTGAGTCCCAGCAGCAGAGGGCTCAGGAGGTGATTTCCAGCACATCCAGGGAAAGCTCTGGAAAATCACCGGAAACAGAAATATAGGAAAATGACAAAACAAAAGACTAAAATGCAATCTCAAACCTCCAGCCCATCCCAAGAAAACCTAGGAGCCAGCTACATAGAAGAAAATACTACACATACATGTGAAATGCCTGAAATGATTATCAACTGAAATAAAGAAGCAAGTACAACAAGCTATGAGGGAACTCAAATCAGAAATATTCTCCCAGGTAAAAGAAGAAATGATAAAAGAAATGAAAGAAATACTGAATGCATCCAACAAAGACACAGCTAAAAAATTAGAGGCACAAAGCAAAATGATAGAATCCCTGAATGAACAGTTTAAGAGACAAACAGAATGCATTAAGCAGATTCAAAGAGATATACAGGAAAACAAAAACTATAATGAAAGTTGCAAAAACTGCCTTAACAAAAGTGAAGATAGAATCTCAGACCTTGAAGATAAGATTGCAGCTAGTGAACAGGAAAGGAAAGATCTTCTAACAATAACAAGAAATCAGGAAATAACAATTCAACAGCTGCTAGATGATGCAAAGAAAAACAATATAAGATTAATAGGGATAAAAGAAAAAGAAGGGGAAAACACAAAAGATATCAAGAGGCTATTTACAGAAGTAATAGTTGAAAACTTCCCAAACATGAGTATGGAAACTGACATATGGATTAGTGAGGCATACAAAACTCCAAATAGCCATAACCAAAACAAAACTACACCCAGACATATAATAATCACCATCCCAGAAATCCAACATAAGAACAGAATATTAAAAGCTGTAAGAGAGAAAAGACAGGTCACCTATAAAGGAAAACCTATCAGAATCACAGCAGACTTCTCAACACAAACAATGAAGTCAAAAAGAGCATGAAGTGAAGTCTTTCAGATACTAAAGGAAAACGACTTCCAACCCAGACTGATGTACCCTGCAAAACTGTCCTTCAAAATGGATGGAGAAATAAGATACTTCCATGACAAAGAACAGCTGAAGAACTTCATGATCACCAAACCAAACCTACAAAGAATACTGACATTCTAGATACACACAGGGAAAAAAATCACTAAGCAAGATAGACAATTAAACAGAATAAAAAGCTAAGATACAACATCAGAAAGATAACATGTCAACAATAAATCAATATATGACAGTTATAACCATTAATGTAAATGACCTCAACTCACCAATTAAAAGAAACAGACTGGCAGAATGGATCAAGAAACAACATCCAACCATATGCTGTCTACAAGAAGCCCATTTAACCCAAAAGGAAACTCATATACTGAAGGTCCATGGATGGAAAACAATACTCTAAGCAACAGGAACTCAAAAAAAAGCTGAGGTAGCTATTCTGTTAGCAGAGCATGTGAACTTCAAACCAAGAATGGCCCGAAGAGATAAAAAAGGTCACTACATACTAGTTAGGGGAAAACTGCGAGTGGAAGAGATAACAATCTTAAATATGTATGCACCAAATTACAGAACACCCAACTACACAAAGCAAGTATTACCAGAAATGAAAAATCAAATAGGTAATAACACAGTTATAACAGGAGACCTTAACACACCATTGACACAAAGGGATAGATCAACTAGACAGAAAATCAGCAAAGAAATAACAGAACTAAATCACATCTGTGAACAAATGGATTTGATAGACGTATACAGAGTGTTCCATCCAACAACATCAGAATATGCATTCTTCTCAGCAGTATATGGGACATTCTCTAAAACAGACCACATACTCACAGAACATATTTAAGTAAATGCAAAAGAACTGAAATTATCCCATGCATGTTATTGGATCATAGTGCCATGAAACTAGAAATTAATGACAAAAGTAACTGCAAAAACCACACAAACACATGGAAATTAAATAATGCACTCTTGACCAATCAGTGGGTCACAGAGGAAATTAAAGAAGAAATTAAAAAATATCTACAAGCAAACGAAAATACAAATACAACCTACCAGAACCTGTGGGATGCAATGAAAGCAGTCCTCAGAGGAAAATTTATTGCACTGAGTTCCCACATTAGGAAAACAGAACGAACACAAATAAGCAACCTGATATTACACCTGAAACATCTAGAAAAAGAAGAGTAAGCCAAACACAAAGGCAAAAGAAGGGAGGAAATTATAAAGATCAGAGCAGAAATTAATGCAATACAGACTAAGAAAACAATTCAAAGAATCAATGAATCAAAGAGTTGGTTCTTTGAAAGAATAAATAAAATTGACAAGCCTCTAGCCAACCTGATTAAAAAAGGAAAGAAAAGACTCAAATTCATGCAATACAGAATGAAAAAGGAGAAATCACTACTGACACTGTGGAAATACAGATCATCAACAACTACTTTGAAAACCTCTACTCTCATAGGTTCGATAACACAGAAGAAATGGACAGATTCCTAGAAACATATGAACCACCAAAGCTGGATCAAGAAGATGTAAAACTGCTGAATAACCCAATTTCTATGAATAAAATTGAAAATGTAATCAAGTCCCTACCAACAAAGAAGAGCCCAGGCCCAGATGGATTCACTGCGGAATTCTACAAGAAATACAAAGAAGACTTAATGCCAACACTCCTCAAACTCTTCAATGAAATTGAAAGGGAAGCAATTCTCCCTAAGTCATTCCTGGAAACAAATATCACTCTAGTGCCAAAACATGTGAAAGACCCAACTAAAAAAGAGAACTACAGGCCAATCTCCCTAATGAACATAGATGCAAAAATTCTCAGTAAAATATAGGCAAACAGGATGCAGCAAATCATCAAGAAGATTATACACTATGACCAAGTGGGATTCATCATGCAGGGATGGTTCAACATACATAAATCAATAAATGTAATCTACCATATCAATACAGCCAAAACCAAGAATCACACGATCATTTCTATAGATGCAGAAAAAGCTTTTGATAAGATCCAACACCCATTCATGATAAGAACCTTACAAAGAATTGGAATAGATGGTCTTTACCTCAATATGATAGAGGTCATCTACAACAAACCAACAGCCAGTGTCATATTAAATGGCCAAAAACTGAAAGCCTTTACCTTGAAATCAGGCACAAAACAAGGATGTCCCTTATCACTGCTCCTATTCAATATAGTACTGGAAACACTAGCCAGAGCAATTAGACAAGAGAGAGAAATAAAAGGAGTAAAGATAAGAAAAGAAGTTAAATTATCATTATTTGCAGATGACATGATAGTCTACATAGAAGATCCCCAAACCTCCATTGAAAGACTCCTAAATATAATAAATAAACTCAGCAATGTAGCTGGATACAAAGTCAATACTCAAAAATCAATAGCATTCTTATACACTAACAACAAAATCACCGAGAGAGAAAGAAGCCACAGCCTTCACACTAGCATCCAAAAAAAAAAATGAAATACTTAGGAATTAATCTAATGAAAGATATAAAAGAGTTGTACAGGGAAAATTATAATACCCTGAAAAAAGAAATTGAAGAGGACCTCAGAAATGGAAAGACATCCCCTGTTCATGGATAGGAAAAATAAATATTGTAAAAATGGCCATTCTCCCAAAATTGTTATACACATTCAATGCAATCCCAATGAAAATACCACTAACATACCTCATAGATCTAGAGAAATCACTCCTAAAATTCTTCTGGAACCAGAAAAGACCTAGAATAGCAAAGGCAATTCTAAGCAGCAAAGCCAAGGCAGGCAGCATCACAATCCCTAACTTGAAGTTGTACTACAAAGCTACTATAATAATATCAACATGGTATTGGAATAAAAACAGACCTGAAGATCAATGGAATAGACTAGAAGATACAACTATGAACACACTCAACCACCTTATCTTTGATAAAGGGGCCAAGAATGTTCACTGGAAGAACGACAGTCTCTTTAATAAATGGTGCTGGAAAAACTGGCTATCTATATGCCAAAAACTAAAACTAGACCCATGCCTATCACCATGTACTAAACTAAAATCTAAATGGATCAAAGATCTAAATATTAAAACAGAAACACTAAATCTGTTGCAAGACAAAGTAGGTAAAGATCTTGAAGACATAGGGGTAGGTAGAGAATTCAGAACAGGAACCAAACTGCTCAGGAAATACTTCCCAGAATCAATAACTGGGATCACATCTTATTAAAGAGTTTCCACATGTCCAAGGAAATTTCCAGCAGAGTGAAAAGAAAACCCACAAACTGGGAAAAAAAATCTTAGTGAACTGTCCCACAGACAAAGGACTTCTGTCTAGAAACTTAAAAAGAATTTAAAAAAATCAGACCCCCAAAATTCAAAGACCCAATCCAAAAATGGGCATCCAAGATGAACACACAGTTCTCAGATGAAATACGAATGGCAAATGAATACATGAAAAAATGTTCATCATCATTGGTCATTAGAGAAATGCAAATTAAAACCACACTGAGATTCCATCTCACTCCAGAAAGAATGGCCAGGATCAACAAAACTACCAACAACAAATGCTGGAGAGGCTGTGGGGAAAAAAGAACTCTTCTGCACTGTTGGTGGGAGTGTAGACTGGTGCAACCACTGTGGAGGTCAATCTGGAGATTCCTCAAAAAGCTGGGAATGGAGGTCCCATTTGACCCAGGTATTCCACCCTTAGGAATATTCCCAGAAGATCTGAAAACATCTTACCACAGTGATATATGTGCACCCATGTTTATAGCAGCACAATTTGTAACAGCCAGATCTTGGAAACAACCTAAGTGCCCATCAACTGAGGAATGGATAAAAAAATTGTGGTACTTTTATACAATGGAGTACTACTCAGCTATAAAGAAAGATCACATTGAGATATTTATAAATAAATGGATGCAACTTGAATCTATACTCATAAGTGAAATAAATCAAACTCATATGTATAAATACCGTATAGTCTCCCTAGTGTAAGAAATGGTAAGAGTACAGAAGATTTTATGGTAATCATGGTTCACCATTATACTGCTTTGAAGTCTTATGTCTTCATTCATTGGTTTGAATGTTTTTATTCTGTTTTGTTTGATCTTAATATATGTGATCATATGAATAGTTACTTTGAAGACAAGACAGTATGTTAGCCAGTGTTGATTTAATATCATCTTGCTCTGAAGTCCTACCATGCTCTTGTTTTTCTATTACCACTGGTTCTATCACGTTGTATCTTATTGGATTTTAATATGTATGATAGTATAAACAAAATTTTTATGGAAAATGAGATAAAATAGCAGCCATTGTTCATCTTTGGTTATTTGGTTCAGAATGCCTTGCAATACTTTCATTCTCTTGAGTGGTTTTATTCTATTTTGTTATGTTTGACATTATTGTGTATAAAGCTAAGCTCAACTATTTCAAAGAAAGAGGCATTATGATAGCTACTGTTAATACCCAATTGTCTTGTGAAGTGCTGTGTTGCTTACATTGTTCTGTTCTGATCTGCTTAGATCTGTCCTTTTTTGTTTTATTCTCTTTAAAATAAAAAAAATTTTTTAAAAAGCTTCAACAGCAAATATTAATAATGTACAAATGAAACTCTGTAACACCTTTTCTAGGAAACTAGCCTATCAACAAAAAAAGAAATCTGGACAAAGATTAATTTAAAATATTTATATTGGTATAACAATATTTATGATGGTATAACCAAGCAACACCCTTATGTCTAAAAATATAACCCTTGGATATAATAATTGAATGTGATACAAATAAGTAAAATAATGCTTTCAAAGAATATTTAAAGAGAAAATGTAGATATGATGGTACTCACCTGTAACTCTAGCACTCAGGAGGTTGAAGCAAGAGGATCAAGAGTGTTATGGTTTAGCATTTAAATGTCCCCCAAAATTCTCACATTCAGAGGTGAGACCTGATCAGAAGGAATCAGGACCCTTGGAGTATCACTTGGGAGGCTGAATTCTAATCCCTGGCTCCTCCTTTCATTCTCTGCTTCCTGACCACCACATGGTGAAGTTTTCCTCAGTCATGCTGTTCTGCCATGCTGTTTTTGCCTAGGAGCCAGCCAACAATGGACTGAATCTACGTTTCAGTAGCAAAATAAATCTTGCCTCCTTTAAATTGTAGGTGGATATTTTGTTCCATGAAAGGAAAGTAACTAATCAATAAACTGGAACCAAGAGCGGAATCACTGCTGTAACTAACCTGACCATATGACCTAAGAGCTTTTGGAACTGATTTGCAGGAGGAATTTGGAAAAGTCATGAGATGAGGGCTAAAGAAACCTTAAAATGTTGTGAGTAGTTTTAATGTGCAATACTGGCCAGAGCTCAGAAGGCCAAAATGCTGACAGAAACAAAGAAAATAAAAGTCAGGCCCTGAAGTCTCAGTTAGGAACCAGAACTCCACTGGCCATGTGTTTTGCTCAGGCCAAAAATTTGTCTACATTTCACCCAAGTTCTTGCTGGAGACCAAGATTAAAGGCTATGGACTAATTAACCACTGACCAATCCAATTATTTAAATACTGGATGACCAAAAAGTCATAATTAACAAAATGTTTTGTTAACTTCATAAGATAACATGACATGAAATACAAAAACTATTTTATCAAATTTATTTTACAAGAATCATCTGGCTACCTGCCTGAGTGATGCTTGGGATAGTCAATACATAAACATGCTCCCCAAGTGACACTCTGAGTAAGCTGTTAAGTGGTTAATCCGATGTGGGATTTTTAACCCCAGGAACTTCAGAAGAGGAATAGCTTTGGCATAGTCAAATACTTTTTCACATAAGAGACCATCATGACTGTGAGTTTCCACAATGTAAAATATTGTCTCTAGTCATGACTGTAGTTCTCTGGTTTTCTGGTACAAGATAACAGTGGCTGATTTCAGTCTGAATTAATATATTATGCTGAAAGGTAACATCAACCAAGAAAATCATTACCCAGAGAGAAATTGGCCCAAAAATCAGTCAAAAGAAAAGAAGCCAGAGCTCCCACTTCAGGAATTTCAGCTGGAAAATAATTCATTGACAGCTTCATAGCCCAGGGAAAAGAAATTATATCAATGCATGTGATATCCTTAATGAAGCTGATAATTCTTAGATCTCTTCTGTGTGTTTTCTCTCAAGTCACAGGAGTCTGGGTCACTGAAAGATGCAGCAAACATGAATCCCATTACAAGAAATGATCCCTTAATAAAACAAAAGTATTCTTTTAATTTAATTTTAAATATGCCATATTTTTATGTTCATTCTATAACATTTATAAAATATCTAATATGTATAAGAGATTAAGACATCTCTAAAACACACAAATTAAGGCACTTCACAAATAAAGCTTTAAATCCAGTAGCCCTTTAACCCCACTTATCACCATCTCTTCTCCTATCGGCAAGTGCCACAGCAACAACATATCTGATAACAGTTGTTGCCTGAGAGACAATGACCACAACTACAGGAAATATTTTCAAATTTTACTAAAATTTTCATTTGGCCACAGCCTAGTTTCTTTTGCACTTACATTAATTTATTTCAGATTCTAAGGCTCTGCAACTTGAATATTCAGCTAATAATTCATCAAATTTCATCATCTGAATCTTTTCAGGCCGCACTGTATCTCTGTTGTCTACTAGTACTATGAAGAGCTGGCCAGAGTTAGCTCAGCCATGTAAGCTCCCGCCTGCAAAGCCAGAGGTCATGAGTTCCAACCCCAGTAAACAGAGAGAGAGAGAGAGAGAGAGAGAGAGAGAGAGAGAGAGAGAGAGAGAGAGGGAGGAGCTGATTAGCACAGTGATTTGCATGAAGCCACTCTGAGCCAACAAGTGACCCTGGCTGACGCTGCTCTCAGGAACGAACACTGCTTGCTCAGTGCAGAATGTCACCAAAGTTCTGAATCATCATCTAAAACCCTTACTACTCACAACCATTTCTGAACATCAATGAAAAAATTCTCATCTAATAAAACTTGTCATCTTTAAAAAAAAAAAACTTGTCATCTTTAATTCATTCTCACAAAGCTATAATATAAAGGAAAATTTTCTTGCTGTAGGCAAGAGTAATTGACACAATGATAAACTAATTTTAAAATATTCTTCCTTTTTATTTACAAGAGTGAAGATTAAGCATTCCTTTTCCAAAACGAGATTTATGGTGATTTAAATATAAAGTGTTCTCCAAAGACTCATTTATTGAGGTCTTAATCCCCAATGCAACAATATTCAGAGGTGAGACTTACAGAGGTGACTGGATTGTGACAGCACTGACCTCATTGATGGGTTAACTCACTAATGACTTCATAGCTGTTAGGAGTTAGGGTCCAGCTGGAGAAAGCAGGTCACTTTGGGGGGGGGGGTGCCTGTCCAGCTGACTCTCACTCTCTGGCTTTCTGGCTCTCTCTCTCTCTCTCTCTCTCTCTCTCTCTCTCTCTCTCTCTCTCTCTCTCACTGTCAATCTCTCTCTCTGACTCTGGCTCTCTGGCTCTTCCTGCACTTGCTGCTTTGGAGCCAGCCAACCATGGACAGAAATGTATGAAACCATGAGCCAGTAATCACCTCTTTAAATTGAATACGTCAGATATTTGGTCCCAGTAATGGAAAGGTAACTAGTGTAGAGCAAGAGACCTTAAAGACAAAATAATGTGGGAGGTAACTATTTGAAGATAAAGATGCTAGTGAGTTTATACCTGTGAGAATAAAAATTTCAGAATTTAATTTGGTAAAACTTAAGAATCTTCATTTTAACAAGAAATATATAAGCAAATTAACATTAGATTCTCTGCCTTGTGATTATAATCATAAAAACAGGCAAAGTGATTTACCAGCAGTCAACCCACTGCTGAGAAGGGCCACCCTAGTCTTACTTCATCCTCTCCTAGGCCTGCTACAATCTTTACAAGCCAGAGCCCATTGATTTGGTACTAACAAGAAAAATGATTTAGTGCTTTTCTGAGAAAAAAATCCCATCAAATCTTAACAATAATAGCATCCTGCAGAGACACAGGCAGTTGACCTCTCGTCCCTAATCCTGTCTTTTATGCAATAAAGCAGAAAGTGTCATTTCAGGATCTCTGATCATTGCAAAGTCCTCGCTGCTAATGACTTGCAACCTTCAGAGCAGGTCACAGAAACAACAGGACAAATAAAAGAGGTGCTATTCTCATCAATTAATGAGGGGATTTGGAAACCAAAATTTGATTATTTTATCTGAGTCTCTCTTGAACTCTATGTTCCTGGAAATTAAATTCACACGCATGTTGACTTCATAGAGTTATTCTTTCCTTTCCACTTAACAGCAGCTGAGAGTGTTTCTTGTCCTAAGAAACAGCACAGTAAGCCACAACAAAAAGTAACCGCAATTAAAAGTGCAAATGTAATTTTACACCTGTAAAAGTGTAATTAAAGAGCACACAAAGGGATGCCCAGGGAACACAGTAAATATCATACACCCTCTGACACCAGGCAGATACATCCTCAACCTTGCTCAGAGAATACAAAGTCAAACTTAATACTACGCACTCGATTACTTTATTTGGAAGTAATAAATTATTTGGAACTTTATAAATTATTTGGAACTTTGGAGAAGGCACAATGACTGAATCATCTCAGTAAATCCTCTTTGAGTTTCTTATAGAGGTCATCTGATGGAATAAAAAAATCTGATGTCATTCATCATCCCTGAGCATGTGAGTTTATACCCTCAGGGTTAACTCTCTCCCATCCCCACCCTCAATACTAGGGGGTGAATTTAGGGCTTCACACTGAGTTACATCTCCAGCCCTTTTTTACTTTTTATTGTGAGACAAAGTCTTGCTAAATTGACCAGGCTGGGCTCAAACTTTCAATCCTCCTGCCTCAGCCTCCCAGAGTACTAGGACTACAGGGGTATGCCACCATACCTGGCTAAAGCTCTCTTTAAAAAAAAAAAAAAAAAAAGGCCTATAATCCTAGCACTCAAGAAGATAAAGGTCAAACCTTCACTAGTATAGATGGCATGAAAACAGAGAGAGAACTGAGGGTGTACTCACTTCTTTCCAGGCAGGAGGGGAAGGGGGATGCATCCCTCCCCTCAAGCTGAGTAAGAGCATTTCAAAGAGCCTGTGCAGACAGCTGGCTGTGTGTCCTGTCATTATGGTTCACACATTCCTGCCTGAGAAAACTGAAGGGCAAGAGATGGGTTGATGAGCTACTCAGAGAAGAGGACTGGTGGGCAGCCTGCATTCCCAGAATCCATCAAGGTGTCCTGTGTGTTCCCAAGTGACAGGTGTGAGCCAAGGCAAGAGAGCAGGGTGCAGAGTCATGTCAGTACTCGAGGTAAACAGGCCTCAGCAGAGAGAAGCTAGAGGTCAAACAGCACTCACATGGGTGAGGACAGAATGGGAGAGGCCATCACAGTTAAACAGGTGCCGGTCTAGGATATAAAGCTACTTAGGACAGTGTTAGTCCCTCCCACATTTCCATCCTTCACCACCAATGCAGCTCCAGTGG
Organism: Hydrochoerus hydrochaeris; assembly: GCA_004027455.1. Classification (NCBI taxonomy): domain Eukaryota; kingdom Metazoa; phylum Chordata; class Mammalia; order Rodentia; family Hydrochaeridae; genus Hydrochoerus; species Hydrochoerus hydrochaeris. Next base: position 86,079 of record PVLA01004741.1, read on the forward strand.
GGGCAGGGGAGACAGAAAAATGACCAGAAGCTCAAAATGGACAAGGGCACAGAAGAAACCCCTTTATTCAACCTCAGGCTCCTCCCAAGCAACAGGTATTTTGGGGAAGGGAGAATTTTTAATTTCAAATCAAATTTGGTGTTTTGTCTCCTTTGTCTGACTAAACATACTATGAACTAAATTGAAAATATTTTGTGATTTAAGAAGAAGCAAAAAAGTTACAAGATTGTCCCTATGTACATCAAGAAGGTCAAATAAATAGAATAAAAATAAAAAGGAACTGTGTTGATTACTTTTCTCTAGTTGCTGATACAAATTACCTGACACCCAAAATGAGGTAGGGAAAGGTTTACTTAGCTTATAGTTTTTAGATGTTTCAAACCATAGCTGGCTCCAAGGCAGGGTAGCATGACACAGGGGCAACCGTTCATGGCAGCCACAAGCAACAAGAGGCAAAGGGCAAAGGGGAAAAGCACCTCTCCTTCCCTGCCTTACACTGTGTGCTGGCTACCCACCCCTGGGTATCTTGAATGACAAAGTTATAGAAATGGGGAAAAGATTACTGGTTGCAAAAAAGGAGGGGGCAGGATGGGTAAGTGGGTTTGGCTATATAAGTGCCACAAGAGGAGTCCTTGTGGAAGACAAATCAGCAGCAATATCTTGGTTGTGATACTGTAACCACCTTACACACAAACCACAGGTATCCATATATTGCAAGACTTTATCAGCAGGCAAAGCTGGGTGAAGGATACAGGCATCTTTCTTACCATTGTTTACAACTGCACATGAATCTACATTTAGCACAAAGCAAACAGTTTAATTTAATGAGCACACAAGTGGATGGAATAAGTGATGACCAGTCTTTACTATACTGGTAAACATCCTATCAGCAACAGATGATTTACCTGACTACTCACTTGCATCATCTGTGTAAAAATCAGGGCTTCCAGTCTAACATTTTCTGGCTGCCTTGGCTTTGGTCAAAACATTCCACTGTTTTCAGACCTTGGTCAACATCTCCAGTCCTGCTATTAAGCTTCTCAGATGACTGGGTAGAGAGCCATCCCCCAGAAGTTGATAGAAACTCAAGGGCCATGCTGTTTTATTTTTATTTTTACTGGTAAATATTTGTAATGCATAATGATTACATTCATCGTAAGGAGCTGGTACATGTACATAACACATTTTAATTCTTTTTATATGTCCTTCCCCTCCCCTCCATCCTTCTCTCTATCTCCTAGTTCTCTTCACATTTGCAAAAGATATACCTCCCTGTTTCCTGTTATCTATCTTTTACTTTGCTCTCTAATTTATTTATGTTTTGGGTTTCTCATGTAAGAAAAACTATGTGAGATTTCAGCTTTTGTGTCTGATTTATTTCACTTAATATTATCATCTCAGGGTGCATCCATTTTCCTAAAAATGACTCAGATTTATCCTTTTTTGTAATACAGTGCTATTCCACTGTGTCTAAATACCATGTTTTTTATCTATTCGTCTGTTGATACACATATAGCAAGGGCCCAACTGTGATCCCACACAGGAGTCGTGTGTGTCACCATAGGAAGCCAAATGTTACCCTGATGACAATACTGCCTCTCAGCCACTCTCTCATGAATAGATTATGCCATCAACTCCATTTAGCAATACTTCTGACCTTTTCTAGGATCTGCAAAACTCCACAATCTGCCTCTAACTCCAGAACTTTACCAAGAGGGAGAAACTTTCATCAGGAAGACAAAACAAGAGCAAAGTGTGGTGACTAATACCAGTATTCTGGGAGACTCAGGAGGGTCACAATTCAAGCCCATTCTAGACAGTTTAGTAAGGTCCTGTATCAAAGTAAAAAAATAATAAAATCAAATAAGGGCTCAAAGCAAAACCCCCAGGTTTAATTCCAGTGTTTAAAAACAGTTTTGTTTTTTTTTTACTTAAATTACCAAGGTACCTAAAGTTGTTCAGAGTGTCTTAGATTTAGTGAAGCAAATTTTCCAAAGCTGTTTCCCAGAACTATTACCTAGGATTCCTCAGATTCAAGTGTGGCCACCAATCAAAATATTGTTTGAGTCACTTTGAATATTTCTCTATAAATTGTTTGGAGTACAAAAGCAAAAGAAATTAATGAACTAACTGAACAGAAGCAGTTGAATTTTCAGTACAACACCATCAAAAGAAATCTTTGTGTGTATTGGGAAAGGGTGTTTTTTAAATTGATAACAGTGATAATTTGGAAGGTTCAAGGCTATACACTTGGTTTACTGAGTTTTTAACCATGCCTTGAAGTATGTTAAGAGAGGTTTTATACATAATTATGTCTCTTTTGTCAATAACCTTTTATAATGCCCTAGTGTCATGATGGAATTTTAGTAGAACCAAATTTGCACAAGTAAAATTATATAACTAATTAAGTTCTAAAATAAATGACTGAGCTAGACTAGGAACAGGAATTCTGGAAACAGCTATACATCTGGTATGGCACTAGTTCAAGTTTAATCGCTAAAATGGAGCTTAAAACTATCGTGGCTGGATGTCCCAAGTATGCTCCTCTTCCAGATCTCAGTCTTGGCCAGATCTCACTTGAAGGGTAGGTCTGCCTCCTTCAAGTTATGGGCTTTGCATTTGACCCTATGGCTACATTCTCAAGATACATGGGAACTACTGGATTAAAAGAACACAGAAATAATTTTAATATTTTATGAATCTAAAATAACAGGAAAACAAATTATACTTAGAAAATTATATTCCACAAAATTTACTTTAATCTTACATTGTATATAAAATTTACTTAAATCTTACATTATATATATTCCACAAAATTTACTTTAATCTTACATTGTATATAAAATTTACTTAAATCTTACATTATATATATTCCACAAAATTTACTTAAATCTTACATTATATGTCAAAAAATAGATCCTTATACACCAATGGGTTTTGAAGTGTTCTTCTTACCAAAACTCTCACTGTACCTCAGACCACTTTAACTCCTTTTCCATGCTCTCAAAAGGTAAATATTGGCTCTTCACACTCAAACTCAAATTTATATATCATAAATATTCCAATATTTTTTAATCAGGTGCTTCTCTCACAAATAATTTTTAAAATATGCCTCTATTGGCCCTAATTTATTTAAACACAAATGTTGTTTTAAAAAAATTAGTTTGAATCATATGAAATTTCAGAGTTTAAAGGTCAAAATGGATAAATATTGAAAATATATAAACAGATATACACATTTTTTAATCTTTTAAAAATTTTTTTTATTTTAAAGATAATAAAGCCCAACAAAACAAAGCAGAATAAATTGAATCAAAACAAAGCAATGAAATTGGTACTGGACTTCAAAGTAGCATTGTAGGAAAATAACAGTGGTTACTATAGTATATCTTGTTATCATCATAATAGTTGTCCATTCTTTCAGATATAGCAAGATCAAACCAAAACAAAACAGAATAAAACCAATCAAAACAGAATATGGAATAAAGCAAAACAACTGGAACAAAACAAAATAATGAGAACAATATTGGATTTCAAAAACAAAACAGAAAGAAATCCCTCATAACTGCTATACTGCCTAATGTTATCCTCCCCCGATGGATGTTCAGACCACTGGCCCCAGGCCTGCAAAGTCAAACAAACCATATAAACATTCAGTTGCTTTTTGCACCTCAGTTGTTATCAACTCAGCCTGTCCTCCGAACCAGCCAGTTGCTTAGAGGAGGAAGAGGGGAGGCTGGCAATTCTCAGCCCTTGTGCTGGTATTCTCACAGGGGGTGCTGTCTGGCTTTTCTCTTCCTGGTCCCCGCAGGGCCTGCACAGCTTACCAGGAAGGCTGGTTACTTGGCTTGTCATTCGGCTCCTCTCAGTTCCAGCGTGGCTGGTTCCCAGGAGGTGCTGTCTGACTTTTCTCTTTCTGGGCCCCACATGGTCTGTCTGTTTGTTTGTTTTTTTAATCTTTAAAAGTTCTTTTTATTTTTTTTCCTATTATAAGTTAAATATATACTTGAAATAATAAATGAAAAATACAGGAATCTATAAAGATAAAAACTACCCTGACCTCTCGGCATACCCCACCTCCCAGCCATATCTTTCTCCCAGCCTATACAAAACTCATCTATCGCCTATTTGTCCTTAATATTTCTCAGGCCAGATTTCTCAAATAATTCTTGAGCTTTCTTCCCCATTCTATTACTAATTTTCCTTAGTTTTTCAAGACATTTTTACTCAGACCAAATCTCACCATCGCACTTTATAGCAATCTAAGTTTTAACTAACTGCCTTCTTTCTGCTTTTAATACGTTTTGCTTAATCTTCAACTTCTGATTCTGGCAACATGAAGATTAAATTTTAATGAACATAGTACAATACTACAATTAAAAATGATGGGTAAAACAGAAGATATCTTTAAATTCATGGCTGAAGTTACAAGATACAAAAGGAAATTCTCCATTGCATGAAATAAAGAGAGAGAAGGGTGCTTACAGTGAGGGATGATTTTTTTTTACCAGAAAAAAAGGCCCTCACAGCTAGCTTCAAGTTTCAACAACCATAAATATTGAATGCTAGACGTCAAATAATATTAAATCTTTCCCTAGAAGCAAAGAGTTGGAATGGAATTATATATATTAAGCCAGAATCCTCAAAGTACAGCAACCTCAGTAGAAAAGAGGCTTAAAAGCTGTCCTATACCTAAGAAAGATGACACAGTAATCTGTCTTTTCCTTTGGTTGAGGTCTTATTTATTTTTGGTGTTGGGGATCAAACTTACAAAATCACACTTGACAGGCAGGCCCTGTGCTGTTGAGCTATATCCCTGGCCCTGGCTGAGGTCTTCAGCTGAAATAACATGGACACCTGGAAAAAGCAAATGTCAAAGTGTTATGAAGGCCACCTCAATGGCCAAGAGCTCACAGAATGTTTCAGAAAAGATGATGAGTTCACACTCAAAAACTGAGAAACACACAAGGAAAATGATTCATCATAGGCAAGAGTTGGCAAATGCAACAACAGTTCAGGGTTAACAACCTAAAATAATATGTTTAAAATTATGAAAGTTTCAGGGATAGTCTATAGTTTTTTTAAACAAGTGCTTTCCCATGACTTGGCATATTTTGAGTTTTCCCAGGTCATGATCTTATAATATGTAAGTAAAAGTCAATATTTATACTGATTCAATATATGCTTTCCTATTATTATTTTCAAATATGGGATAAGTACATATTGTTAACCCCACTATAGGGCATCTCAGTAGAAAGGCTCCTTTATGCTGGGAACAAGAAAATCACTCTTATTCTCATTGGCTTAACCCTATTAAATACTTGAGATAGACATCCCCTGAACAGTGTATACACACAATAACTTCACAGGTTAAAGATTGGTTTCAAACAGACTGGTTTAATCACCCTGGAATTAGATGGCAAACCCCTAATGGCAGTCTTGTGGGACCAGTTTGTGGCCCTGGCTCCCCGCTAGATGGATGGGAAGTTGCACATTAAGATTTTCATGGTTATAAAGCAGGAATGTCAAAAATATTAACAAACTTGCAGATTTACTCTACCTACAACATTGATGGTCCAGAAGTATGTTTCACTGGTATGATCACTTGACTTCTATCTTTATCCCTTCCCTAGCGTTAGAAGCTGTCATGCAACAACATATTGAGGCCTTAAATAACTATATTCAGTGGCCCTTAAATGACACTGCAGCTGGTCTCTCTTTCCTAATTGAAGAAGTAAAATTAATGAGACAGGCTATCCTCCAAACCCAGATGGCATTAGATATTCTAATAGCAGCGCAGGGGAGTACTTGTGCAATTGTAAAAACTGAATGTTGTGTGTACATTCCTGATCCATCTGCTAATATCTCAATAGTTGCTGAAGATATCAGAGGACAAATCAATGACATGTCAGACTCTAAAATTTCCTGGACCTTATCCTTATCCTCCTTATGGGAAGCCATTACTAACTCTCTTGGTGGAAATCGTTGTTGGCTGTACTCATAATTATCCTGTTGATTCTATTATTTGGCCCACACATACTTCATTGTTTCTTTGGCTTTGCCTCCTCCAGACTTAAAGCTGTATGCCTACCCACAATGAAAATGCCTGCTATCTATAAAGGGCCTTGAGATAAACCCTCTATAGAGTACCTCTGACAGCTGATCAACAACTACAATCCATTCAGCCTTAAGAAGCCAGATCTGTCATTGCCCACACTCCCTGAGAGCAGTTCAAAGTCCTTCTTCAGAGGGGGAAATGTTATAGGCTGAGTTAGATAGAAATATATAGGCAAGCAGATAGAGCTAGACCCTCAAAGGAGCCAGTACAGAAGACCAGATACTTTGCAAGCATAGGGGAAAACAAACACCTCCCACTGAGGAACAGATCTCAAGAAAAAAGACAAAACAAATTCAGCCACACCTTAAGGATAAACATCAAAGACTGATATTCTAAATAGGTATGATTACCTTGAGGAAGCCAGGCACCATTAATCCAACCCCTACAGGAAAAGACCCTGTTCTGTATTCATGCCTGCTTGCTATGTGACTCACTTCCCCATCTAATCACGATTTAATCAATTTTACTTGAGAAAATGTACTCGTGTTCTTATTGGTTGACCATAGTTCTGTCCCACCTCATGCCCACCTTGCAAATTCCCATTTTTCCCCACCTTGGGCCTACCTCACTAGGTGATTCTGCTCTATAAAAATCCCTTGAGGGCTCCTGGGTTTAGCTTAGTTGGCTAAGGTCCCACTCTATAAATGGGAAGTTGTGAGTTCCATCCCAGAGGCAGCAAAAATAAAAAATAAAAAAATAAAAATAAAAATCCCTTGAAAAGGCAGGGTCCTCAGCAACCCACTTGGGACTTCTTCTGTCTCTCTCTCTCTCAGACAGAAACTTCCTTTCTCTCAATAAATATATTCTACTCTTTAAAAAAGATAAAATTATGAAATATATTGTTTTAAAATGTACCTGAGATTTAGTGCATAAGTAAGACTGAATGCCACTGAACGAAGTGTGTTCTATTCCTTAGAAACAAGAGGCAGGGATTTAGCTCAGTGGCATAAGCACCTGCCTTGCAAGCACTCAGTCAATCCCCAGTACTGATAAATTAAAAAAAAAGAAGAAAAAAAAGAAACAAGAGGCATACTATGCCAAGCAGAGCCACAAGAATTTATAACACATACAAAGGCTGGGACTGCGTATTTATTACTATAGGCAAAGAAGGTAGCTACAGGTAGGGAGCAGACAGAAGTTGGGGCAATGTGGTTAGAGGGTTTGGAACATGACCTGCATAAATCCATAAAATCTGAATCAAAATATAAACAATTTTTGGCATTGGTTTGGCCAAAAATTAATAGATGAATAGATGCCAAATCTGAATTACAAAATATATAAAAGTTTGTTAGAATAGAGATGAAAGAAGGAAATAAAATCACAAAGAGCAAGATACTAGTATCTACTTGATATTCTTTTATTCTTAATAGGTGTGTCTAAAACAACCTCCACTTTTCTCAGTGGTGTCCACTATAGATTTGCACATATGATACAACCAAAGATTTCTAAAAGAGCCATCCAATTCATTCCCCTCTTGCTGGAAAATACATAAAATGATCATTTAGTCATCTTTTCTGTTTAAGATAGTGAACTTTTTTATTTAAAAAGTACCTTTAAGCTAGGCATGGTGGCATATGCCTATAATCCTAGCACACAGGGAGGCTGGGGAAAGAGCAGGGAATGTAGCTCAGTGCAAAGTGCTAGGTTTAATCTCCAGGACTCTAAATAAATAAATAAATACATAACTGTAGATACATTAACAGCATTGAAACTGAATACTTAGCATATCACCATGTGAGAATGAAACACAGATGCTGAAGGACAGGACATTAAAACAAAAAAATAACTCTAACCTTATTTGGCATCCAAAGGATAAAAAAGAAAACAAGAAGTACCTAAGAAATGGTACAAAACAAAAAATGAGGGTAGATTTTCTGAGAATAATTTTTTTTTATCTTTTTAGCTTTGCCCCAGGCAGTGATGGTGAACCTTTTAGAGCTTTCAATGATAACAAACAGCCGGCTGCAGTACATGTGCCATAAATTCACCACCACTGGCCTAGGCATAAATCTTTCTAAATTTTGTGTAGAGTGGCTCTTACATTCCAGGTGAAGCAAAAACTCCTCTAAGTTTTTATCTTTATATGACTACTAAGGATTTTCTAGCCAGCCAACGTGGAAGCTCCTTAACAGTTTTCACAATAGCTTCCAGTCAGTACTCATTCTAAATGACATACTCAGAAAAATGTCATGGGGGGAAAATCTATGACTAAGCACAGAAAAAATACTTTCAGACATTTAGCTATCCCCAGAGGACAACACAGTCATGTCTGTTTTTTCTTATTTTGCAATAAATTTCCTCCTATTCTATAAAAATCTCAGCCAGTAAAGGAATTAAAGGCATACTTTATTTGTAGAACCAAGAATATCTGGAGCTGGTGCTTTGGGACCAATTTTTTAAAAAGTAACTAAACTGAAAAATCTAAGAAATAAGTTAGTTATGTTGTCTACCTTTATCAAAAATGTTCTACTACCATACCTTATCAACATATACAGGGATATTTTAAACCATGGAAACAAACACTGCTTTGTTGGGGAGCCTTGCACATCTAATCCCAAAGCAAAAGTTATATTTCAGCAGCACAGGACCACAAATTAAGGTCCCAAACAAAACAGGACCAGTAAGGAAAAATAAAACAATAGACCAAATGTTAAATGTATCTTCCTGCTCCATTGAGCTCACCAGAAGGAACATCTGTAAAGGTGGAACTGTTTTAAATATTTCTGGAGTTAGTTATTTTAGATGACAGCACTTCCTGTTAGAAATATTACTGTAGCAGACTTATGATGCAGCCAGATCATTTATCAACATTCCAGCAGCTATAATTGCCTAAATTCTAACAAAGAGAAGACACATTAGTACTCATAAAAAGTCTTATTGCTTTAAAAAAAAAAAAAGTCTTATTGCTAGTTTTAGTTTAAGAATCCAAGAAACAGGAAGCTATTACCTAACTGTGGAGCAAGTAAGTCTCTATTAATGTGCAGGATAGGTCATTAGCCTCTTCTTTTCTAGACGTTTGGTTCAATTCAGTTCAGTTAGATTTGGGTTCTTGTGTTGGGGATCAAACCCGGGGCCTAAAATAGGCTACTCAAATGCTGTACCACTAAGCCGCGTCCCTAGCCTAGTTTCTAGATTATGTTTTCAAAGCACATAAGTAAATTTTTCAAGAGGAAAAAGATTTGTCTTATTTATTCTCTGTCAAAGATTTATGAGAATCTGTAAATGGGATGACACCTTCAAAAATTTTCACAAGATCAAGAAAAACACTAAGACAATTCAAAGGGAAAAGAATCACTTCTTCAACAAAAGGTGTTCAGATAACTGGACATTCACATACAAAGGAATGAATTTTGATTCCTAGCCACAACACACACACAATTTAACATAATTTGATTAAAGAAGCCAGGCTTGATGGCATACGCCTATAATCCCAGCACATGGGAAGCGAAGGCAGGAGGATTACCACAAATTCAAGGCCAGCCTGCACTACAAAGCAAGACCTTGTCACTTCTCCTCTGTGCTGCCCCTCTGCCACGCTGCCCTGCCTTATGTTTGAAGAACTAACTTAATTACAGTACTCAATTATAAATCTCTTACAAGAAAACACAAGAATGATTCTTCATAACCTTGGATCAGGCCATAGTTTCTTAAATACAACAAGAATGCAAAAACAGCAACAAAAAAATTAGATAAATTGGACTTCATGAAAAAACTCATGTTTCAAAGGCCACTAACAGGAAAGTAAAAAGACAATTCATAAAATGAGAGAAAATATTTAAAAATCTTACATCTAAGAGATCTAGTATCCTGAGCATATAAAGAACTCTTAGAATTCAGCATAAAAAGATGAATAACTAAATTTTAAAATGGGCAAAAGCTATAAATAGCTATTATCTCAAAGAAGACACACAAATGGATAATAAGCAAAAATGAAAATCTGTTCAGAATCATTAGTTATTAGGGAAATATGAATCAAAACCACAGTTAGAAACCACTCCATGCTCACTTGGAAATTATACTCAGAAAGACAAATAACGACAAATATTGTCAGGGATGTAAAAAAAAGAAAGAAAAGAGAAACCTCACACACATTTAGTGATAATGTTAAATGATGTGGTCACTTGTAAGAGTCTGACAGTTCCTAAAAAGAACAAACAATTTTCCATATGACCCAGTAATTCCACTCCAAACTATATATTCAAGAGAACTGAAAGCATGTCCACACAAAAACTTACACACGAATATTCATAGCAACATTATTCACAATGGCCCAAAAGTGAAAATAACTCAAATGTCCATCAAATGATGAATAGGCACATAAAATGTGGTATAACCAATGACATATTATTTAGCAATAAAAAGGAACAAAGTTCTGATATACGCAACAACATGAATTGTTATAGCTTATATCCAGATCCCCCCATCCCCTCAAATCCTCGTGCTTTGGGGAGAGACCATATCATGAATGTGATACTGGATTAGTCCACTGATTGATTGATTTAGCATGGTTCTGAGTGTGGGTGATGGATTAGTGAAGAAGGAAGACCCACTCCAGGTGTGGGCAGCACCAACCAATAGGCTTTCATCCTGGATGGAACAAAACGGAAAGTAGAAGGAAGGCTGCTGCATCCTCCCAACCACACCATGGACTGCTTCTCCTCTGTGATGTCCCTCTGCCATGCTGCCCTGCCTTGAAGCCAGCTGACTACCAACTGAAACCTCTACAAGTTGTAAGCCAAAATAAATCTCTCCTTCTTTAACTTGTATATGACAGGTATTTTGTCCTAGCAACAAAAAAAGTAACTAAGACATAAATGAAACCTAAGAATGTGCTTGGTGAAAGAAAACACTCACACATGAAACATGCAGAAGAAGCAAATCTAGAGACAGAAAAGCAGCTGAGCATGGTGGCACACACCTGGATTCCCAGCACTCAGGAAGTTGAGGCAGGTGGACTGCCATAAGTTTGACACCAACCTGGGCTAGGTAGTGAGTTTGAGGCCAGCTTGAACTACATAGCAAGAAAAGAAAGAAGCAGAGGAGGCAAAAAGTAGTTTAGTAGTTGCTTATGGCTCAAGGTACTGGGGGGAAACAGGGAACAACTGTTAATGGGCACATGGTTTCCCTGAAGGGTGATTAAAGCATTCTGGAATTCAATAACGATGATGTTTGCACAACTCTGTAAATATACGAAAACCAGTTGAGTTGTACCCTTTGACTGAATTCTATAGTACATTAATTTTATTTCAACAAAGTTGTTATTTTTTAAAAAAAGGTTTTCAAAGAATTTTATTTCCAGGAATTAAAAAGTGGAAAGAGACTTACAAAGGCCAATCAAGCAGATGCACAGGGCTACCAACAGCATTTCATTTCGATGGAAGTTTGGAATGCATTCACCATACGGAAATCAAAGGCAACGTGAGGCAATTCAATTCACTATATTATATACACCTACTCAGGTAAACTATTCATCCTGCCATTTCCTGACTCCTTAGGTTAATTTACAGTATCGTACACTTCACATACTTTGCTAGGTTTCTAGGTGTGCCAGAACAGAACCAGCACTCAGAAGTAAGACTGATGATATTACATTACTATTGCCTATAATTATGGTTAACAAAAAATGGCTCTGCATAATTATAAATTATAATTATAAGGGCAAACTAGCATTAACATATCTTCTACCAAACATTTAAGAAACTGCAATAATTATCTGGTGAATTTCAAATCATACCAAAATCACGACTGTATTCTACAAAATGATCATGACGACCATTGCTGGTATATCATATGATTTTACTGGAGCACTATAAATAAGTATAAGCAAAAATGCTGTTTACCTATATCACCTGTTGAACAGATTCAACAAATCAGCCCTCATCTTTCCTTTTTCTTTCCTGTGCCGGGGATGAAACTCAGAGACTCTCACATGCTAGGCAAAAGCTTTGCCACTAGCTCTATCTCCAGCCCCATCCTACAGGTTTCCTTTGAAATGAATACTTTAATCACCACCTTATGGAACAAGTTATAAATAAACGGGACTGTATTTGGGGTCATCCATTTCACAATGGCTCACTACAGGCCATTTATGAGTATACTGGTCTATTGAGGCAGCCATAACAAAATACCATAGACTGGGTGGTTTAAACAACATTTATTTCTAAGTTCTGGAAGCTAGGATGTCCCAGATCCGGTACAGCACAGTCAGCTTTTGGAAAGGCCCCCTTCCTGACTCTCAGACAACTGTCTTCTTGCTACTATCCACACACGACAGAAAGAGAAAGACAGAGCTCTCCGGCACTGAGCCCACCATAAGGACACACAATGATGTGATGTACCATCACACTGGGGTATCTGTATCCCACATATGAATGGATGGGGCACAAATATTCTGTCTGTAACCATGGGCAGAGGGGATATGGTGTAAAAAGAAGAATCACAGATATAGTGGTTGGGCAGGAGGAAGGAAAGCTGATTTCTGTATTTCAAAACATTTTCTTAAATTTCAGTGCAGGATACATAAATGTTGGCTACTGTCCACAGTGAGAGTTTTCTTTAAACAATATCAAACTCACTTATAAAAATCTTCTATGCCCCCAAGGATAGGCACAGATGACAAACCTCCACTCTGAGAAGGAGTAGCTTAGTGGTAACAGGTTAAGTCATAACTACCACCTTTTTAATTTAAAACACTAAAAAGGAGCCCAGCTTTCTCATTGTGACTCTAAGGAGAAAGGAAAAAAGAAAGATCAGACCTGTGGAGTTCAATCTAAAGCATTTATTGAAAATGAAGATTCCAAATCTTTTTGTGTCTTTGATTTTACACCGTTGACTATTAAACATGATGAAAGCCATCTACTAACTGAAGGGGAATCTAAATTATTTGACTCTTTAAAAATTTTTCTGATACTTAAGGATTTCCCAAGATGTTGCATAAAGAAGGCTGAGAAGCCAGGCATGTGCACACCTCTAATTCCAGTACTCAGGAGGTTGAGGCAAGAGGATCACCACAAGTTTGAGGCTAGCCAAGGTTAAATAGTTCAAAGCTAGCCTGAACTATATAGTGAGACCTCGTCTCCAAAAGAAGAAGGAGGAGGGGGAGGAAGAGGAGGAAGAGGAGAAGGTACAGAAGAGGAAAAGGAAAAGGAGAAGGAGGAAAAGGAAAATGAGGAGGAGGAGGAGGAAGAGAAGGATAAGGAGAAGGAGGAGAAGGAAAAGAAGGAGAGGAGGAGGAGGAAGAACCCTGAGAAACTGTAATTTTGAAACCTGCAAAATCTTATTATTGGAATAATATCATATATGAATCTTGAGTTCATTTTCAACAGAAGAAGTGATGTTTCCTATGGTTCAAATATTATATTTTCCAAGTTGTTAAGAACTTCCCCTGTTACAGGACACTAAAACAGTTTTCAGAAGAGCTGCAAGACATCAATGACACAGTGGAATTATTTTCACATAACAGTAGGTCCCTAAAAGCCTAATAAAAGGAAATCTATTTAGAGAATGTGGGAAGCAGGTTTGCATTTGTTTAAATGGAAAAAGAAAAAGAAAATTCATTAACCTATGCATAGGGACAGAGGAAATGAGACTATATCCCCTACTCACTTATTTGTTCTAGAGACTATTCTATCCTCCCAGTTTTACCTTTCTCCTTCTCCCCCCATCTCCACCCTTCTACTGTATGACTTTACTTTGGGGCTTTCAAACTATGCTTCCCAAGTGTACTTGCCTTGCAGCTGGCTACACAGGGCTTTGGAGCTTGAGCTGTGCCCCTTCACTGGTGCTACCAGGAGAACTCCAGGTATGTTTGAATGTATTGGGTCCTTGGAGAACAGTGAATCAAGAATACCAGTCACTAACAAGTACATACGGCAATATTATGATTCAGCTAAGCATTCAAGGACCCCAGAAATGCTTTCCATACTTGTATTTTCCTGAAATTAGAAAAGAACAAATGAAAATGTCTCTTAAAGTAGCCCATGTACAGTAGTAATATGAAAGGGGGAAATGCACCCCTAAATCTACTCAAGCATAACTGCAAATCCAGGGGATAATAGTCACCTCTTCAGAGATATCTATGAAAGCAGATTTTGCATCTCATTCACAAGTGCTGTGTGGGAAAGAGCAGAAAGGAAAGCAGGTTTACCTATAAATTCCTAAGTTGAATGCAAGCAACAAAAATGGAAAGCAGAAGATCATTTATTATATATCTTGTACACATATGCTGTCATGTATTTCAATTGCATTCAATTTTTGTTAGCCACAAGTGAATTGAATTGTATTCAATTTTTGGCAAGCCACAAAATTTCTCCCAAAACCATCTTTCTTCAAAGTTACCAATGCAGGGAAAATACAGATATTGGTACAGATACAGATATGTATCTATATCTATATATTAACACTATTAATGGACACACTTATTACATATTTCTTCAGGGGAAAACCTGCAGAAGTAAAAATACAGCCATTTCTTCTCCCTCCCCAGTAATGTACACTTTAAACTTGGCAAGACTGGAATTTAACTTCATGCATCCTATACTTAGTATCTGTTAAATGTTCAGTGTTTGGTAAATGAATGTTGAAAGTATTTAGAAGACAGGCTTTTGTTTTACTGATGTACACATTTAACATTCACTCATAAAAAACATACATCTAGGCAATCACACTGATGTCTACTGAAAATGTACTTGTGACAAAAAGTGGAATCTGTATTACAGCAGAATAGAACAGGAAGTTAATAATCAAAGAAAATATGAAAGGAAATTCCAAACATTAAAAATTCTTCCAAATATGGACTTTTTGTGTCAGTTATCTTGGTTTCCATGGAAATTAGGAAAAATATGGTATTCCTACTTTGAAACAAAGACAGCTCTTGCCCGCAATGTCACATATAATCATAAACAATCTTTTCATATCCTTATAATGCTACATCAGAGAATTTACACATACAGTATTTGTAACTAATATGCACTATGTTCGGACAAACCTCCACAGAAATGAACAGTCTCTATCTGTCACGTATCAATTAAAGCGTAGCTCTAAAAGGATCCTTTAAAAGTAGCGAGAAATACTGGTAATTCTCACACTACTGGACACATGGCTTTGCTAGCCACTCATTTCAGTCTGTCTATCTGTTCCCTGGACAAGAGAAAAAATTTCTGTTGTGTACAGATTGGAGTTTCGTTTTGTTTTGTTTTATCCTATCTTTATTCTGCACTTCAAAAAATACAGGTAGAGAAATACAGCGGGTTTTGTTTTCTTTGAAGGTTTTAAAACCATCTGAAGGCAACATAAAGTTTAACTTCACACGGTTGTTTCCCACCGGATCGGTGTTCTGAAGATATAATCCGCACAAAAGAAGTGTCTCTCAAAACAGTTGTTTTGCAATAGGACAGACAGGAGCCCCAAACACATCCTTCCTCACAACAAAATCCCACGGAACCTTTGCTCTAGTTGTAAACAGGAGCTGGGGAAGGACGAGGCCACCTGCTCCCATGGGCGCCCACGCGCGCCCCGCCAGGCGGTCCGCGGAGGGTGAGCTCAGGCGGGCCCGCACCGTCCTCCGACCATCGGAACTCCGCCGCTTCCAGCCCGGGGCCCGCCGCCCCGCTCACCTTCCCGCAGCCGCTCCTCCTCCAGCTGTGCGGTTCTGCCAGGCACCCGCACCCCCGGCGGCCCGGCGGCCCCGCTTGCCGCTCCCCGGCCGTGCCCTCGGGTGGCTTACCGAGGAGCGAGCCGATGAAGATGACGACCTGCACGCTGGTGGTGAACTGGCGGTACAGCTGCGCCTCGCCGCCCAACTCCCCGAGCGCGCTGCGGTTCGCGCCCGCCGCCGCGGCGCCCGACGTGTTGCGAGACTCGCTGGCGTTCGCGGGGAACCAGCTCCCGTTGTGGCCCATGGTGAGGCTGGGGCTCCGGCTCCGCTCCCGCCCACCCCGGGCAGAGGGACGCGCGGGCGCTGGCGGAGCCCTGCAGAGCCGGGGCGGCCGGCGGGTCCCTTCACTCTCCACATCGCCAGCCCCGCCGCCCGGGAGGCGGGGTGCGCGGGAGGCGAGGCCGCGCCCCACGCCCGTCCCCTCCCGGGCCCCCGTCAGCCGCCCCCTGGAGGCGCGCGGTGAGAGCCCGCCCGGCGTTGCCGTCCCCGCCAGGGGTCAGCGCGGAAAGCCCGCTCCGCTGACGGGGACGCACAGACGCGGGAGTGTGCGGTCCCGGAGAGCGCCCTCCGCTCCTGCCGCCCCCTCGCCCTCGGCTTCCCTCGGCCCCCAGAGGACCTGGACGTCCCTCTCGAGTCCCCGGGACCAGCGGGGAGGACAGCGTGGCTGAAGCGGGTTGTCAGTCCCGCTGGTTTCAAGGCAGGAAGGCGATGTGAAATACACGAAATGCCCGAGCCGGGCGATCAGAGCTCAGAGGGGACCCCAAAACCCTGTCTGCGCCACGGCCTGGATGCGACACCCGAGTCCGCACAGCCTCGCCCCGTGTGGGGGGCTGTCAGCCCGGCCGCCCCGCGCGGAGGGCTCGGACCTCCCGCCCGCGAAGCCTCCTTCTGCAGCCCCGCCGGCCCGCTCTGCCCCTGCACGGTCGGGCATCCCCTTTCCCGGGACCCCCTCCGACCCCTCTGCTTGCGGGGACAGAGCCTGATGACCTCACGGGTACGAGGCAGGATGCTCCTCGTGGGGTTGAGACTACAGCCGGGCGGCTGCCCCGCTCCCGGCGCGTGCCTGGGGTGGCCGAGGGCGCGCGGCCGGCGGGGACGACACGTGACGCGCGTGGCCCCGCCCCTTTTGCTGGCGAGCGGAGACGGCGCCATCTTAGCCCTGCGGACCGTGACTTTTTGGGGAGCGTGGGAGCCGCGGGGAAGCGTGTCTGGTTGCCTTGGACACGCTACGGACTGCTCCAGAAGTTCGATTCATTTACCGCCGTTGTTACTGCTCCGAGTCTGGTCGGCCGGGTCTGCCTGCGGATTCGTGATTACATCTGCGCGGGGCTCTCAGTCAAGCCTTGAGTGTAGCTTAAGCGGCTCTGAAAGGAGGGATATAGGAAACTGGTGCGTAGTTAACGAGGCCCATTTCTGTAACATACACAGCTTAACGGAACTGTAGTGGATTCCAGCAGTGAAGATTTGTGGGAAGCAGCTTCCTGCTGGGCTGATGGAAAGGTTGGGAAGCTGGGATAACCAAGTAAACAGAAGAACTGGCAAAATAAGAGGTGCCAAATGAGCGAAAGAAAATTGTTCAGCATCTAGAGGAAGGAGCTGGGCAGAGAAAAGGAGACAGGAAAGACAAAGACTTGTTTGGTTCAGTGGCAACTGGTTTTTTACTATTAAGTGAAATACATAGTAGAGGTCTTTGACATTGATAATATTAGGTCCAAAGATAGTAACCCTTAAAACTAATTTAAATTACAATTACTTTTGGTTGTCTCATATGGCTACTTCATTTTCATTTGTAACCCTTGTTGTTTACTGTTCTTTGACAGGTGGAATCACCAAGATCCGGCACGCTTCTTTAAGGAGGGTTGAAAAAGAATGTGTACAGAGGCGTTTGGTGATGATTATAGAAATACTCTTACCATCTTAAAGCTTCACCACCTTTTCAAAACTATTGGGATAAAGATGTAAAAAGGAGTATTTTGCAGATACAAAGAATAGGAAAAGCAAGAAATCTCTTATTTTCTCATTTTGAAAAGACATCACTAGCCGGGTGTGGCGGAACACTCCTATAATCCCAGCACTCTGGGCGCCTGCAGCAAGAGGATACAAAGTACAAGTAATTTAGCTCAGACTTAGATCTAGGCTCAAAAATAAAAGAAAATCTTGAGGATATAGTTCAAAACAAAGGCCCTGGTGAGGGGTGGGGAGTCAGACTAAATTGTCTATAGCCCCTAAATTGATGTTCGAGTACAGGACTTGAAGAATCTAGGAATAACCTAGTCAGCCTGAATTCACTGAGTTTTTCAGAGATGAGGAGAAATTGCCTTGTGAGCTAGGGACATAGTTGCATGACTCCCATAGCTAATGTGTTGTGTGACTGTTTCACTGATTACAATGAGCAGATAAATGATGCAGAAGATTGAACATGATCTAAATATATGTTGTCATCGATCATTTCCCACTGCATAACAAGCCATCACCACAGCATACATTCGCAGAGTCACGCCCTGAATTTGAAATCTGAAGGCTGTTTCTTCACACAGCTGGCAGTTTGTGGGAACTCAACCGGAACTGTCAGCAAAAATATCTAAAAGTGGCTGATTAGGTTCCTCACAATCTGGCAGCTATGTACCGTAAGTGAGCATTGCAAGAATGACAGTAGCCAGAGGACAAGGCAGATGTTGCATCGGTTTTTATAACCTCTTCTCAGAAGTCACACAGCATCACTTATATTCTCTCCTCCATTCATAGAAGCAGTCAAGAAACTACTGTGTTAATGAAAAAGGCCCTGGACCACAGCTCTCAACTGAGAAGTGTTGAAGTCACCCTGTAAGAAAAGCATGTGGAATAAGAGATGATGTAATAATTTAAGGAAAATATAGTCTGCCAGCCACAACGTTATCCTTCTGTCAAAAGAATTTTGAAATGTCCTATTTTGATACTCCTGAATTAAACAGGTCAAGACCATGTGAATTAATTACTCATTTCAGTTACATAACCGTGTCTTTTAAATTTGGGCTGCCGTAAAAAAAAAGGCCTTACACTAAACAGTTTATAAACAACAAATATTTCTTGCCACACCCAGCACAGCTCTCAAACTTCCCAGGAGGACAATGGAGGATGAAGAAATGAAGAGTCAGAAAGGAGCCCAGGGATATTGCTCAGCGGCACAGTGCCTGCCTGGCAAACACAAGGTTCTGAGTTCGATTTCTGGTACCAAAAATAAGAAGAAAAATGCAGAAAACTTAGGTCGGGTAGAGCATCCTTTCCTGATGGGAGAAAAAGAACTACCCAAGGACTGCAGCAGCATAACTGGGAGGCTGGTGTCAATTTCAGCCTCTCTGCTAGCAACTTGTTTGCCTGGCTTGCTTGAGGATAGGCCTCTTTCTAGAAGCTGGATCAGCTTGCTTACCTGGCTTCTTTTGGGTGCTACCTGCACTCAGGGCTGGCCTTGCATTAGCACTGCACATGAGGTCGATCTCTAGCTTTAGCTGCTCCCCACAATTTCTTGTATTTCTAGAGTCTGAGAGGTCCAAAAACCAAGGCACCTACAAATTCCGTGTCTGATAAGGTCCAGCTTTCTGGGTCATACCTGGCGCCTTCCAGCTGTGTCTTCACATGGTATAAGGTGTCTGCTTCATTAGTGTCCTTTTTGTGGGCACTTATAGTTGTGAAGCTCTCGTAGCATAATCACCTCCCAAAGATCCCATCTCCTCATACATTCCATTGATGACAAGATTTCAATACACGAATGTGTGAGGAGAGGACACACATTTTGAGAACACAGCAAATGTTATTTTGATATAACCTGGTCAGTACTAATCATAACTGAAGACAGGTGATTAGAATTACCAGGCTGTACTCTTAGTACTTGCTAATTTTTATCAAACAGCTTCTGATGCTACAGCTTCAACAGATAATAGACAATGAAGTAGAGTTTGATTCTTTTTAATGTGTATATATAAAGACACTATCTGGCTCTTAAATTATACTATGTCAAGTATTACATCATCTCTTATAATGAATATTATAAGACATACTCCCAATTTAAAAATACTTTGTGTTTCTAAAGTCTTAAAGTTAGTTGTTATAATGGTTAATTTTGTGTTAACTTGAGAGCCATGTAGCTGGTAGAGCATTATATGTGAATGTGTCTCTGAGGTTGTTCCAGGAAGAAATTGAGTGTTTGAATCAGGAGACTGAGTAAAGAAGATCCAACCTCACCATTGTGGGTTGGTGTCATTCAATCTGTTGAGGACCTAAATAGAACAAAAAGGCAGAGGAAGGGTGAGCTTTCTTTTTCTCCTTGACCCAAGACATTTCTTTTCTCCTACCTTCAGGCTTTATTTGACTCTAATTGACCTACACCGCAGACTTGCCTGGATCTCCAGCTTTGAGACAGCATACTGTAACTTCTCAGCCTCCATGGTTACATGAGCCAATGTCCATAATGAATAGTCTCATATTTTGCACATATTCTATTGATTCTGTTTCTCTAGAGAACTATGACTAATACAGTTGTTTACACCTGAGTATCCATTTTCCTAGAGAAATAACTCGGTGATAGGGCTGCTGGGCAGCAAGGGGCAAAGAAAGAGTTACAGGTTGTGGGCAGTCAGTACACACAGGGAAGGCCTACCTGATCTGATGGTTTACTTCTCTAGAAAGTTCTGTCTCCTTCAGTCACCACAACACTTAATAGAATTACTCTTCCTCAAGTGCAATAGTTCTCTCATTTAACACATTAAGGCCCTATGTTAGGAAGGCAATTAGGAAGAGTATAAATACCACAGATTTTTACAGGCTTCCTCAATCACCTATTCCTAAATCACATAACAGAGTAGCTTATGGGTTTTACATCCTATAACCATGGGAAAATATGTATGATGGTCAACAGTATGTGTCAATTTTACTAATCATAATGTGCTCAGACATTTAGTCAGACGTTACTCTAGGTGTGTCTGTGAGGTTGTTTCACTGAATGAGAACACTGAACAAAGCACATTATCCTGCACTGTGTGAGTGGGCCTTATCCAATCAGTTGAAATCCTGGTGTATGGCCATACCACCCTGAATGCACCCAACCTGGTCAATTGGAATACTGAAGAGAACAAAAAGCCTGAGTGAGACAGAATTATTCTTAGTGAACTGCTTTTAAGTTGAGACACTGGCTTTTGCTTCTCTCTTGTGCTTCCTGGGTCTTGGGCCTGCTGGCTTTTGAATAGAAAAGTCCAGCACTGATTTTTCCTGCTTCTTGGGCCTTTAGACTTGGCTGGAACTATACCAAATCTGCTCTCCCAGGTCTTCAGCTTGCTGACTGTAAATCTTTGGGCTTGTTAGCCTCTATAATTACAAGAGCCAATTCTTTGTAATAAATCTCTTCCTGTATTCTGTTTATCTGGCTAACAATGGTAGGTCTTTAAAATACACTGTCCCCTTTTCTGCTAGTAACAATTACTTTCCCAACAAGTATGAAAAGTTCTACGTATGATGACACAATTATCTTTCTCTTGTGTTCTGAAGAACTCTCAGCTATGACATTCTTAGAAATTCATTGAAAAGAAAGAAGGGGCCTGGGTAGGGGAAAGAAGAGATGAAATAGAACTTAGGATAATTACAAAGATCAAGGCAATGAGGTGAGATGGTTCCTACTGGTTTTATTTTTCCTTTCTTTTCCCTCCTATCCCTCACATCACACACCTATGTGTCCCAATATGGCTTTTTATTAAAGAGAAATACTGGAGAAATTGAAGTAATTTTGTGTTGGTAAATTGAACAGCAGCATGCTGAGAAAAAAGTCCTTATGGCCCAGCTACTCATCTGGAGTAAGCAGTTCTTTTTCTACATAACCATGTCTATTCCTAACTTGACAAACATAGATAATGCAGGCTATTATGCAGATATTACTAGTGTTCAGTGCTAGCTCACTCTCTTTTTCCAGGCACACAGAATACTGTATTCCTCAGTTGCCCTTGTAGGTGGGCAGGATCATGTGACTATTATGACTCATGAAATATGAGCAGTAGTGACAAGTCATTTGGGGCCAATACCATGAAATACTATTGTGATTCTCAAGTCTCTCTTCTGCTCTGCCATTGTGACTGTGGAAGGGGCCTTGTGTTGAAATGAAAAAGCCAAAGATGGAAGCATCATATGTCTCTGAACCACCATATGGGACACTATAGACCTTAGAGAGCCAATCAGAGCCATAATAAATTTTATGTGAACAAGAAATAAACCTTCATCATACTAATCAACCAGTATTTTTTATAATTGCTCATTATCACTGCATAACCCAGCCTATCTTGGAAGATCCAGCTTATGAGAAACAGGGCCTGTACATTTAAGAGAATGCATTTTATTTCTAGGGAATGGAAGGTGTTGAATCAGAACTTTAAAAAATTTCTGGATGTGTTCACAGTAATAAGTAGGATATCTCAGGTCCTTGTAAAACGAAAGTGGTAGCTGATAACAGAGCCACTGGGCATCTTTGAATTGAACTATGCTTTTTATGTCCAAAAACATATTGGTCTCTGATAAATTTATGTTGCTTACATGGTTTATTTGAGACTCTTTGAGCTAAATGGAGTTGATAACCTATTTCTTCTTTTCTGGAAACCTAGATTGTCTCTTAATGGGCAGACCTATCAACACTCTCTAAATTAAAAATTCTATTATAGTATGTGTGTTGGGGCATGGACATTGGTGTCCATTGGACCTGAGCGTGAATGTCTGCCCACCATTTCCAGCTGTGCTCAAGCAAGAAGGGGACAACAGCCACTTCACTTCTCTAAATTGTTTTCTCTGCCAAACAGAGAAAAATGCCTATTCTACAGGGTTTTTTTGAGGACAATAAAATACTGGATTACTCAAAAACTCTTACAGTATCTGGCATGCTGAAGGACATCAGTATAAGGTAATTGTATAAAATCAATTTCTGTTTATTAATGTTTAAAGAAAACAAATATCAAAGAAGGAAAAAGCATTACTTTCTGGTACTGAAAAAGATCTCACTGAAGATGTAGCTCAGTAGTAAAGCACTTTCCTAGCATGCACAAGACCCTGGGTTAATCCTTAATACCCCCAAAATACTCTTGAAAGGACTTTCTCTCTGTGTAGACTTAAATAAAATATTATCTAATAAGCTGGTATGTCAAAAAATGAAAGACTCATTTTGCAATTAGGAAAGGGCAGAGTAGCTTTTCAGGAAATTTTGCATAATGATTTAGGAGTGCAGAATTTAACCAGTATGTCACTGTGCTACATATGTTTACACTTAAGGTTCTTCGTTTTTGGCATTTTAAATTGCCACCAAAGCAGTTAACTATTTTAAAGATATTAGTAAAGCCCTTTTATTATTTTTAATTTTGTTTAAATGACAAAAAATAAAACATATGTATTTATTTGCCATTTGTTTCTCTTCATCTGAGAAGTGTGTTCATGTTCATCTCTGATGCCCATTTTTGGATTTGATCTTTGAATTTTGAAGGCCTGATCTGTTTTAATTCTTTATATGTTCTAGATAGAAGTCCTTTGTCTGAGGAACAGTTGGCTAAGAGTTTTTGCCCAATTCTTGGAGACTTCTATTGACATGCAAAAGCTTTTTAATAAGACAAGATCCCAGTTGTTGATTCTAGGAAGTATTTCCCATGTAGTTTGATTTTTGTTCATGAATTCTCTGCCTATCCCTATGTCTTCAAGATTTCTACCTACTTTGTCTTCCAGCAGATTTAGTATTTGTGTTTTAATATTTAGATCTTTGATCCATTTTTGCTTTAGTTTAGTGCAGGGTAATATACGTAGGTCTACTTTTAGTTTTCAGCATATGAAAAGCCAGTTTTTCCTGCACCTCTTATTAAAGAGGTTGCCTTCTAATGAACATGTTGGGCCCCTTTGTTGACAATAAGATTGCTAAGTGTATTTGTAGTTGTGGCTGTATCTTCTTATCTATTCCATTGGTCTTCAGGTCTGTTTTTATGCCAGTACCATCCTGATTTTATCACAGTAGCTTTGTAGTATAACTTCGAGTCAAGGATTGTGATCCCTCCTGCCTTGTCTTTGTTGCCCAGAATTGCCTTTGCTATTCTAGATCTCTTCTGATGGCAGATGAACTTTAGGAATGATTTCTCTAGATCTGTGAGGTATACTAATGATGTTTGAATTGGAACTGCATTAAACCTGTATAACAATTTTGGGAGACTGGCCATTTTCACATTTGTTCTTCCTATCCATGAACAAGGAACATCTTTCCATTTTCTGAGATCCTCTTCAATTTCTTTTATCAGAGTACTGTAATTTTCAATGTATAGATCTTTTACTTCCTCTGTTAGATTGATTCCTAAGTATTCATTTTTTTGGATGCTATGGAAAGGGTGTGGTTTCTTTTATATCTCTCCAGTGAATTTATGTTTTTATACAGGAATGCTATTGATTTTTGAGTGCTGACTTTGTATCCAGCTGCATTACTGAATTTGGTTATTACATCTAGAAGTCTTTCAATGGAGTTTTGTGGGCCTTCTATGTAGAATATCGTGTGGACCTTCCATGTAGAATTTGCAAATGATAATTTAACTTCTTCCTTCCCTATCCCTATCCTTTTATTTCTCTCTCTTGTCTAATTGCTCTGGTTAATGTTTCCAAAAGTATATTGAATAGGAGTGGTGATAATGGACAGCATTATCTTGCTTCTGATTTTAAGTTGAAAGTTTTCAGTTTTTGTTCATTTAGTAAGATGTAGGTTGTTGGTTTTTCATGTATGGCTTCTATCAGATTGAGGTAAAGACCATCTATTCCAATTTTCTGTAGGGTTTTCATCATGAATGTTTGATTTTTTCAAAAGCTTTTTCTGCATCTATTGAGATGATCATCTGATTCTTGTCTTTGGTTCTATTGATAAGGTGTATTATGTTTATTGATTTACATATGTCAAGTCATCCCTGCATTCTGGGATGAATCCTACTTGATTGTGGTGTATAATCTTCTTGATGACTTGCTGCATTCTGTTTGCCAATATTTTATTGAGGATTTTTGCATCTTGTTCATTAGAGATTGGCCTGTCTTTTTTGTTTGAGCCTTTTTCTGGTATTGGCATTAGGGAAATATGTGCTTCTAGGAATCAGTTAGGGAGACTTGCCTCCCTTTCAATTTCACTGAAGAATTTCTTGTAGAATTCAGCGGTGAATCCATCAGGACCTGGGCTTTTTTTTTTGTTGTTGTTGTTGGTAGGGTTCTAATTACATTTTCAATTTCATTAACTGAAATTGGGTTATTCAACAGTTTTACATCCTCATGATCCAGCTTTGGTAGTTCATGTTTCTAGGAATCTGTCTGTTTCTTTCGTGTTATCAAACCTATGAGAGTAAAAGGTTTTTGAAGTAGGTACTGATGATCTTCTATAATTCCACCGGGTCTGCAGTGATTTCACCCTTTTCATTTCTTATTGCATAGATTTGAGTTTTTTCTTTCCTCTTTTTGATAAAGTTGTCTAAAGGCTTATCAATTATATTTATTCTTTCAAAGAACCAACTCTTCATTAATTCTTTGTATTGTTTTCTTAGTCTCAACTGTATTGATTTCTGCTCTGATCTTTATAATTTCCCTCCTTCAGCTGTATTGATTTCTGCTCTGATCTTTATAATTTCCCTCCTCCTTAGGGCTTTGGGCTTGATTTACTCTTCTTTTTCTAAAATTTGAGCTGCAGCATTCAGGTTGTTTATTTGTGCTCATTCCATTTTCCTGTGGGAAATTTACTGTTATAAATTTCCCTCTGGGGACTGCTTTCATTGTGTCCCATAGGTTCTGGTAAGTTGTATTGCATTTTTTAAAAATTGTAGATATTGTTTAACTTCTTCTTTAATTTCTTCTGTGACTCATTGGATGTTTAGGAGAGTGTTATTTAATTTTCATGTGTTTATGGGTTTCTTTTGGTTTCCTTTGTGATTATTTTCTAATTTTATTGTGCTATGGTCAGATAATTTTATTTTGCTATGGTCAGATAATATGCATGGGATTATTTCAATTCCTTTGCATTTACTTAAGCATGTTCTAGGGCTAGTATATGGTCTATTTTAGAGAATGACCAATGTGCAGCCAAGAAGAATGTGCATTCTGATGTTGTTGGGTAGAACAACTCTGTTTATATCTGTTAGATCCATTTATTCATGAATTTGACCTGTGCAGCTCACCGGGCATTGCCCTGATGGATTGTGATGGGCAGATGGATTCCAATCCTCTGAGACCCCCACAGCTAGCCAGGACATACCTCTGGAGAATAACATCCAGTAAATCCCTTTTATGTATTATATAATATATCCCAATATATGGATTGGGACATGATTTCCTATGAATATATCTCCTAATGCAATTTTTCAATTTCTAACAGTCCTTGTATCAACAGACTTGATACTAGATTCATGGATATCAGGGAATTGGAAAGGTGGACACTCTTCCCTTCCTTCCCCATGAAGCCTCAACAGTCCCATACACACATAGAAGTTAGGATTGAAAAACAGTGAATGTTTAAGTTTTTTTAAAAAATTACATATTTAAGAGGCAAGTATAATTTTGTGTTGGTTAAAAAGTCCTTTTCTGTTAGAGGTATACATATAAGTATTTGAAGGGGGAAAGAAAAGATGATGTTTGAATTTTTTTAAAAAAACGCTCATGGTAGAGAGAAGAGATAAAATAAGATTAGCAAAATATAATTTTGTTGAAGCTGAGTGATGAGTACAAAGCAGTTTATGTCTTCTACTTTCATGTGTTGAAATTTCCTATAATTAGAGTTTTAACAAAAAAAATCAATGGAGAAATCAAAGAATTTTAAGGATTGTAGTGATACGAGCATATTTGCAATTTAAAATATTATTCTGGCCGTAAGGGGAAGAGTGACTTCATGCAGTGTGAGAATGAAGACAGTCTTGGGTGGGAACCTCTGACATAACCCAAAAAGGGATGATGTGGTATGCACTGAGCTACCGGCTGTGGAATGGAGCGCAGTGGGCAGACTGAAGAAATGGTGACTAGCCAGATGTGAGAGTTGAAAGGGAATCCAGAACACACGCAGCGGGTGGTGGCACTCACCTAGTCAGGAATCACTGGGCAGGGAACAGATCTCCAATAGAGGAAAGGAGATGGATCAAGATAGTTCATTTGTGTTATCTGGCCAGAACTGAGAAGACAGATGGCAGCAAGATACATAAATAATCATAAAGTAGTAAACAGCCAAGGAGTGAGCAACGTGGCCAGAGAAAAACGTCACTGAAACTTGAATGACCCTCCTAAACATGCATTTAAATGACGTTTTTTTCCACGGGAACATAGCTCATAGAGTCGCCTGCGAGGAAAGACATTTTTCAGTAGAAGTTGCAAGGTAGAACTGGAAATCCTCAAAAAATAGGGAATTTGTAAGTGGTAGAGAGAAAGCCTGGGTCTGCTGAATCTAGGGTTAAGGGTGTGCTGAACTGAAGAGCAGGGTTTTCAGTTTGCATTCCAGGAGCCTTGTTCAAGGTGAGATGGTGAGTGGAGAGCCCATCAAAGTCTGCTCTTGAGGCTTTTGCTCACTAGCCACGCCAGGATTGAGATCTAGAGCCACACTTCTGTGCAAGTCGACATTATCATTGCGATCGGCCGGTTCTCCCATGTCCGTTCAGTTCTTCTACATGTGAGCAAGGTTTCTTGCTTCCTTCCTGGTCGGACGGGACGCGGTTCCTCAGCGCCGGTGAAGCTGCTACCGGCGCCAGACAGAAACCCAATCCCGCCGGCCGCGTGGAACCCCGCCCACCGGCCAGGGGCCTGCTCAGAACCTCACCAACCGCATCGAGTCCCGCCCCCTAAGCGGAGCCACGCCCCCTGAATGGACCCCGGCTTCTAACTGGGTCTCCGCTACCGGGCCCCGCCCAAAGCCCCACCCCCGGCACGGAGCCCCGCCCCGGAGCCGCCCTGGGCCCTATCGCCGCGGCTGCAGGCCGCCTGCCTCGGCCACCGCGTAGCCATGGCTGGTGGTCGTGGGGCCCCCGGACGCGGCCGGGACGAGCCGCAGGAGAGCTACCCGCAGCGGCAAGACCACGAGCTGCAGGCGCTGGAGGCCATCTACGGCTCCGACTTCCAGGACATGCGGCCGGACCCTCGCGGACGGGTAGGAACGTGGCGCGCTGGTCCCGGCCCGCCTCCCCAGCGCTGGGCCCAAGACTAGACGCTTCCCCCTTGGGCCGGCCCTTTAGGACCCTGCAGTCTTTGCATCTCCCCGTGGGCACCCAGGCTCATTTTTCATACTTGCACCGCAGCTGGTCTCCAGATCCCCGACCTGGAACGAATTCTACTTCAGCCTTTGCCCCAGGTCGATTGCTCTTACTTGGCGCAACTCCGTCCTCGCGTGGACACCCCATCATTCTCACTTCCCTTCAGTCTTGTCCTCTCTCTCCCGCCTGCAGATCTTGTTAGGGAAGCACATGCCCAGTTACTTTGTTCCGCTCTTGGGGCGGGGTGGGAGGGTCCTCAGCCTCTCTCCTGCCCTCAGGATTCCTAGCTTTCACCCATGTATGCAAATCCATACTTGTAATCCCACTTTACTCCGGGGCATCTTTACTGTGCTTCCGGTGTGGAGGACCTCTGTGTCTTTGCCTAAGGCCTTTAGCTAACATTTCCTACAAAAATGTGTTCATTTTAGCCATATAGGAGTTTCTGAGTCCAGGCCTTTTAAAGTGGCATTTGGCTTAACAATCTTTTTTGCCTGAAAGTTAAGGCGCACTATGAAGCTGCTGATACCGTTTTCCCTTCCTACTGTTTAACAGTTGATCTGCCAAGCTAATGTTTCAGATTTTTGGGTCGGGTTTTTTGCGGGTTTGTTTTGTTTTGTTTTTGAGACATAGTCTCCTTGTATAGTTCATGCTGACCTTGAGTTCATTATGTAGCCCAGGCTGGCCTCAAATTCACTGCGGTCCTCCTGCATCCGCCTCCTGAGTGCTTTAATTTCAAGCGTGCACCATGACCAATTTTTTCTGAATGTTAACCTTTAAAAAGTACTACCTTCCTTCATCTGTCTTTAAGTCTGGCATTTCACTGCCTTTGCCAGTCTACCCATCCAGAATTTCCTTAAGGAACTGTCAGGGCAAATCCAGCATGTACCTCCCCAACCTTGTTTTGATGAGAATACAGCCCCAGACAGAACAGACAAAAACCCTGTCCTCAGGAAACTTACTTAATTTAATACTTGTACTGAAGCTGGTCTCCAGATCCACCACCTGGGCCTGATTTAGTTCTAACTCCCCATAACCCTCTATGAATGCCTGCAGTAAAATAATAACTTCCTGGTCACTTAGTCTCTCCTTTGTTCCCAAACACTGAGGGAACAAAGTGGCTGGGCAGCCAAACCAGTTAATTTACACAAGTTTAGTTATTTGCTCCTAGTGCTGCAGAAAAACAGAAAGGAAAAAAGCAACTGCTTTTAGGTAAAGATACTAATAATCTCGTGAATTTAGAGCTGACACCAACAAGCCCAAGACCACACAAAATAAGCACAACTATAAAAGGCAGGCAGAAATATTGAATGGTTGGCTGTGGCCCTGGAAATAAGGCCTCAACACTACAGTTGATGGTAGTGAGGATGAATCAGTTTACTTGTTGAACAAGTACTTATTAGCACCTGCTATTTGCCAGGCTTCAGGGGAAGGTTATGTAGTCCCACAGTCTGTTACCCTTGAGGCCTGCTGGCTTTTGCAGTTCCGAAGTTTTCCTGTTTACATTCAGGAGTGCCTGCTCCCGAGCTTCCTAACACCACTCTGCATCTGAGGCAGCATCCAAAATCAAACACAACAAAGAAAGGCATAAATATTCAAATTTCACACTGAACAGGATAAGGACTTATTAATAACTTCATGTCAGTTCAGGCCAAATTTGCTGCCAGCAAATTCAGATCATTTTTTCTTGTACTTCTGTAGGAAGATGTGTTATAATGTAAATATCAGTTTAGTAGCATGTGTGTATCACATAAACATTTTGAGGTGCATGCTAAAAATTTTTTGCCACTGAATATGGTGGCACACACTTATAATCCCAGCGCTCTGGAGGCTGAGGCAGGAGGATGGCTTGGAGTTTGAGGCCAGGATGGGTTACAAAGTAGGTTCGAGGCCAACTTGAACTGCATAGTGAAACTCTGTCTCAAAAAGACAAAAATAAATGAATAAAAATAAATTTTTTTGCCTATAAAAAAGCTTTGGACAATGCTAGTATAAAATATAATTATAATTTAAAGACAATCATAAATTATTACTATCTTGCTTATCTTTCTATAACAGCAGAAAGTCTGCTCACCATCTTTGCCAATAGATAAATGAAACATCTCATTTGTTTGGTTAAAAATTATAAACTCAGCATTGTGCTATATACCTGTAATCCCAGGACTCAGAAAACTGAGGCAGGAGGATCACCACAAGTTTGAGACAGGCCTGGGCTACATTGTGAGTTCAAGACCAGCTTGGACTACACAGCAAGACCCTGTCTAAAAAGAAAGAAAGAAAGAAACAAACAAACAAAAATTCTGTAGACCATCTTTGCTTATAAGCCATTGATTTTTTCTACCCTATGTTCAATTTTTCTGTTCATTTTTAAGTTAGATATATGTTAGGAAAATTAATGTTTTGGATCATTTATGAAGATATTTGCCCCTAATTAGATGTATGGATATATATATATATATATATATATTTTTTTTTTTTTTTTTTTTTTTAAGCACAGTGTTTCTCAGTATGTTCCTGGCTGGCTTGGAATTCTGTTTTCTGCCTTAGCTGCTCAGATTTTGGGATTACAGACATGTGTCACCATGCCTGGATGCAATTAAAACTTTTAATACAATCAAAATGAATAATTTTTTGTAAATGCTTTGAGTTTTTCTTTTAATTCTGTCATGCTTCATTTTAAAACTTTAAGTCTGGCATTTCACTGCCTTTGCCAGTCTACCCATCCAGGACTGCCTTAAGGAATAGGATCTCCTGGAACTGTCAGGGCAAATCCAGCATGTGCCTCCCCAACCTTGTTTTGATGAGAATACAGCCCCAGACAGAACAGACAAAAACCCTGTCCTCAGGAAACTTACTTAATTTAATACTTATTTAATAAAATTTCTTTTTTTTTTTTTTAAAGTTCAGTCTTAGCTCCCTGTAAATGTGGGTCAGGACCCCCCTTCTTGTGTGCTCTGTCACTCCCCCAAATAGTCAGGTAGACAAACAGCTGGGTTTTTCAGTTTTTTTCACCACTAATTCGAAATGTCACCATTCATTAGGTGCGAATGCGAACTTCCTGAGGATGAGGTCTGTGTATTTGTTTGCTCCTACATTCATGGTGCTTGGTGAAAACCTCTCAAAACTTCTTACTGAATGAAATAATTCCAAAATGTATTTATGTCTACTTCTTGACCTTCTATTAGCATAGACCCAGAAATTGTTTCAGAATAAGCATTTATTTTTCACTGTTCTGGAGCCTGGAAAGTCCAAAATTGAGGAGGATGCATGCAACTGGCGAGCCTCTTCCTACATGATAATGTGGTGAAGGTGTCTCACACATGACAAGGGGGAATGGCCCAGCCCAGGTCTCTTCCTCTTTTAAAGCCACACATCCCAGCACAGGGCCCATCTCTACCATCATTCAGCTAGAAATTTGGAGCTATCAGTTTCCAGCATGAACTTTTGGGTGACATAGATTGTTGCAGCTGGTCTAAAAATTCTGTTGGCATTTTTATTGAACTAACATTATGTATTTTTACTCTGGGAGTAAATTTAGATTCTGACTATTTTAATGTTTGTTTAAAATGGAAGTATAGGTCATTATTAAACTTTAAGGAATCTATCACTGTAAATCCTCACTAGCTTGACAGAGGCAAATACTTGAGAACAGAAGATGAGTGAAATCAGTGATTTTTATAAGGTCAATTATAAAAGTATTCACTTCTAGAAAGGGAAATAGGGAGCTCAGGAATTAAGTCACTTAATGTCAAATCCAGAGGAATGTTGTCCAATTTATACGTTCTGAGCTTTTACTGTTACTTTTACTGAGTTTCTACTGTTGTCATTTTTATTTTTGGCTTCTACACAGATTTAAAATCCAGACTTGTCAAATTGTCTAACTTTCTCCCACACTTTATTTCTGTATTTATTCTATATTCACAGATATTAGTTTCTTCCCAAAGCTGCAGAATGGGAGGAGAGAAGCTGTGATGACCAGTCTTGTCATGCAATTCAAAGAGGATATACTTAGCAGAAACCTAGGACCAGGCATATGGCACATGCTTATCATCTCAGTACTTAGGAGGCTAAGTCAGGAAGATCACCACAAGTTCAAGGCCAGCCTAGGGCTCATAGTGAGTTCAAGGCCAGCCTAAACTACAAGCAAGACCCTGTCTCAAAAACAAAAGAAACAAACCAAAAACCCTAGGTAACAGTTTTCTAGACAGGATACCTGCCTAAACATGATTTAAAATGTATACCATTTTTCTTTAATTATTGTAGTTAAAAACACATAGAAGTTACCATTTTTAAGTGTACAGTTAAGTATATTCACACTATGAT
This sequence comes from Hydrochoerus hydrochaeris, assembly GCA_004027455.1. NCBI lineage: Eukaryota > Metazoa > Chordata > Mammalia > Rodentia > Hydrochaeridae > Hydrochoerus > Hydrochoerus hydrochaeris. Next base: position 118,402 of record PVLA01004741.1, read on the forward strand.
GTGATGGACAATTGTATGACTTTTATTTTTCAATCTTGGAGATTGAACCCAGGACCTTTGGACTGAGCTACATGCCCAGCCCTTTTTATTTTTAATTTTGAGACAGAGTCTCAATAAATCTCCAAGTTGTCCAGGCTGGGTTTGAGCATAAGATCCTCCTGCCTCAGCCTCCCACAGTGCTGGGATTACAGGTATGTACCACCATACCTGACTGACAACTGTATAACATTTTAAATTAATTTTCAAAACCTCGTCCTTATTTTGTAACTTCCTCTGTAAACCAGTGGATCATGGGGTCGTCATTGACTTTCGTGCTTCATTTCAACTTGTGAATCTTGGAACCAGGTTTTCAGCTGTGTGGGCTTGCTAATAAAATACTCAGATTTAATAGTCTTACCCTTCCTCTAGACTTTTTTTTTCTCAGTCCTGGATTAGAAGCCAGGGCCTTGTACGTGCTAGGCAAGCACTCTACTGAGCTACATACCTAGCCCTTAGTATTATTTTGAGACAGGATCTCACTAAGTTGCCCAGGCTACCCTTGAACCTGTGACCCTTCTCCCTCTCACCCTCCTGAGTAACTGGGTTTACAGGTATTCGCCACCTCTCTGGCATTTAACAGGCACAGACACATGCCTGAAGCAGTTTTGTTGGGCCTGACTACTAGTAGGTGCCCCAGAGGGACTGTGTTAGTGTAATCAAAATGCCTGAGATAATTTAAAAAGAGGAAAGATGTATTTCGGCTCATGGTTTCGGACAGTGACCAGGGCTATGTCAGGGCAGCATATGCTGGTGAGAGCAGGTGGTAGAAGTGGCCCACTCCGCTTGTGGCCACTGGAAGAGAAAGAGAAAAACAGGAAGAGGCTGGGGTCCCATTGTCCCTTTCTTTCTTTTTTTTTTGTCAGTACTGGGGATCAAACTCACGACCACGCACTTGCAAGGCAGGCGCTTATGCCGCTGAGCTAAATCCCCAGCCCCCATTGACCCTTTCAAAGGCACATCCTCCATGACCTAAGACTAGGTCCAGCTTTTCTGTTGTATTTTCTGTTTTTTATGATAGGGTCTTTGTATGTAGTTCAGGCTGCTGTTAAAACTCACTGTATAGCCAAGATTGGCCTTGAACGCACTGTGATTCTCCCACCTCAGCCTCCCAAGTGCTGGGATTGCAGGCACAGTACCACCTGATGCCCTATTTTAGGCTCAACTTTTAAAGATTCCACCACATCCCAATAACGTCAAGCTGAGGAGTAAACCTTTAACAGAGGAGCCCTTGGCAAATACTGAAAATCCCAACTACAGCAGAGGCTGAGCAAAGGGATTTCTGAAGTTGCGGCCAAGAGCTCTTCTAGTTGTATGTGAGCTGAACAGAGGTTAGCACTCCTAAGAGCTTGGTATTCTAAGATCCATAGCTGCTTTGTGAAAAGTTGATACGTTGTATTCACCCCCCACCCACCCCCACCCCCACCCCCAGCCATTGGTTTTGTTTTGTTTGAACCAGGAATTGAACTTAGGGCTTTGTGCTTACCAGGTAGGCACTTCTTCCACTAAACTATATCCCTGGCCCTTATGAATTGGTTTTTGCATGAGTTCCAAATGAATATTGTTTATCCTGTGCTTCAGGATGAATTTACATCTCTCTTTGTTGTGTTGCTTTTTGAATGCTTGGGGATTTGCTTGGCTATTTTGTAACAGTTTAGGAGAGTATCCAACTTCATGATCCCATTAAGAAATATAAAAATGTCTTTCAGTATTGGGGTTTGAGCCCAGGGCCACCCACATGCTGTGCATGTCCTCTAGCATGCTGAGCTATACCCCCACCCCAAGAAGCAAATTTAATTCGTTTTTTTATGGTGGCAATCTGTGGCCTTCTCACAATGACTCTGTATTACACTATTTTAGTGTCACGTGCATTTTCAGCCTTTAGAACAAATGTGTTGTTTTTGTCTTATAGATTTTTATTGCATATTTTACAAATGATATACCCTGGGCCAGGGATATATCTTAGCAGCACAGCACCTGTCTGGCAAGCATAAGGTCCTGAGTTTGATTCCTGATCCCTCCTCCCAATAAAACACATGATATACACTGAATTATTTTCTTCTCCTTTTGTGTCCTCAGAATTGTCTGATTATCCATTGTTTTGTGTTTATTTGCCTGCAGATATTAAAGTAATGCATTATTTCTTTGTGCAGGCCAAATCAAAGATTTTATCAATATTGAGGCTGGGTGTGGTGACACACTCCTGTAATCCTAGCACTTTGGGATGTTGAGGCAGGAGGACTGCAAGTTCAAGTCCAGCAGTTACTGATTTAGTGAGACTCTCTCTCAGAATTTAAGAAGGGCTGGGGGTGTAGCTCAGTACAAGAGCCCTAGGTTCAATCCCCAATCTGAAAAAAAATTCAATACTGATAAAATCATTTTTGTAGTCATACAAAAGTCTTGTTCAACCCCTATTACTGCAAAAAAGATTTTATCAGTATTGAATTTTTTTTTTTTCAGACTGGGGTTTGAACCCAGGGCTTTTGTACCGAGTTACATCCCTAACCTTTTCATGTTTTTTATGTTGAGACAGGATCTCACTGAGTTGGCCAGGCTGATCTCCTGCCTCAGCCTTCCAGAGCACTGGATCTCCTGCCTCAGCCAAAGCACTATTCTCTGAATGGTTTCTGTTTTCTCCTTTTCATGAGCCCATAATGGGTAGGATTAAGCTTAGCTATGAATGGGTGGGAGGACTTAAAAAAAATTTTTTTTTGCATATGGACATCTAGAGTTGAAGGCCTCTTCTGTCTTGATGCTCCAACCTTAATGTGCTCCTCATGGTCTAAAAAAGCTGTCTTGACTCCAGCCTTCCACCTTGTATTTCAGCTACCTGAAAAGAGAAAGGAGTGAAGTCGCATCGCTTCCTTGGAAGGTCACTTCCTCTAAATTGCATATGCTGGTTCTTCCTTCATTTTATTGTCTAAAAATTAATCCAATGACCGCACTAAGCAGCAGAAAAGCCTGAGAAATATATCCAGCTAAAAGGTCCAGAGTTCGGTTGCTACAAAATAAAGGGGGTAGTAGATATTACAGGTAATTAATAGTCATTGCTGAGAAATACCCCCAAAGTGTGCAACCTCTAGAGAGAAATATCAATCTGGTCATTAAACCAAATCAACCAAAATAAAGGCCTTAAAAGTTGTCAGGCAGCCTGGCAGTTTCTGTGTCTCACTCCTGTCTGGGTTGGCCTTACTTGGACCTCAAATCCCGACAGACTGTTCAGCGTTTATCTAACTGTGACATTTCTTCCAAGCCACCATCACTGGATTTGTGTGTACCTCTTGGGGCTGAAACCTTTATGCCTCAGGAGTCTCCTCACTTTGTATCAAAACTGTCAATGTTCCTACAAGCTTGTTTGGTTTTGCCTGAGCTGTCTGACCGCCTGTGTCATTTCTGGCCTGCTGTGCTGTGGAAGAGCCAGAAACACCAGACCTGCCCAGACCAATCCAGAGTGTTTGCAGGGTTTTCTGTCTGCTATTTTAAGCCCTAGGGTCCCATCTCCCCTGGGCTGGCTGAAAGAGATCTTGTCTGAGGCTCGTCAGCAGGTCTTCACTGGATTCACCATGCTTAATTAAGCTTTCCTCTTAGTAAAGAATATCCTAGACCGGGCTATCCTGCTTCTCTGGAAAGCCAGCCTGCGCAATTCAGCAAGGCTCTGCCTTGAAATACAAAAGGGGCTGGGGAATAGTCCAGTGCCCCCTGGGTTCAATGGTGGTATTAGAAAAAAAGTTAGTGTTATGGCTTCTGTTTAGATGTACCTCCAAAGCCTCATGTGGTCATAGGTGGGACTTTTTCAGAGGTGGCTGGATCTGGAGTGTAATTAATTCATGGCGCAATGCTGGGATTAAGAGTGGATGATTGCTAAATCAGCCTGCTGGTTGGTTTGGTCCTGTCCTAATCCCAGTAACCTAAATAGAGTAGAAAAGAGACAGAAAGGTACCATTTAGGGTCCCTTGTTGCTTTTGTTACCTTGTGGGCACTATGGACTGTTCTCTGTGATGCCATTCTGCCAACCCACCCTGCTTTGCAGCCAGGCAAATATGGACTGAAACCTCTACAAACTGTGAGGCAAATAAACCTTTCCTCCTCTAACTTTGGTGGCAGGTATTTTGTCTCAGCAATGAGAAAAGGAAGACAGACTTTGGTACCAGGGAAGTAAGGTCATTGCTGTGACTATACCTGACTGTGTGGTTCAGGAGCTTTGGAAATGGCTTGTGGGAAGAGTTTAGAAAGGTTCAGAAATTCCAGTAGAGCTGGAATGCTTTAGGCTGTTCTGTATAGGAGATTCTGGCCAAAGCCCAGAAGACCAGAAGACTGATAGAAATCCTGCTGTTACAGACCAGGCAATGGAGGTTTGTGCTGGGAAGGACTGCCCTGACTGTTATGACTGATGATGTGTGTTATGACTTGGCAGAAAGTTTGTCTGCATTTTGCTTGTGTCCAGAGACTTTGCCTGAGACTGAGTTTAAGGGTTGTGGACTAATTAATCTGGCACAAGAAATTTTAAAGCAGTCTAATGTTAAGGCAGTGGCATGGCTACTGTTGGAGGCTTTTAACCAGATTTATATTGATAATCAAAAGCAAAGAGCCCAGCAGGATGATTTAAAATGTTACGAGTTTAGCAAAAATGTAGCTCCAGTAAAGGTATGGACTGTAAAGCCAAAGGAGAGGAGATTTTGATTGCTGAGAAGGAATGGGAGAATAAAAAAGATAGCCTGAAGGCATCACAAGAAGCAGCAAAACTCTACCCTTTGCAGCCTCAAAATTACAAAAGTAAAAGACTGCTTTGAGAAGAGAGCCCCAGAGCACCATATTCTTGAATGGTAGTAGTCTAACAAATTTATTCTTCAGGATTTGGTTCATAGGTACTGGACCTTTACTGCCAGGAGAGAAGGAAGCCTGGCTACTGTTCTGGCTAGTGGCAGATTTTGGTGTCATCCATGTGGTGCTGGTTTTAGGTACATGTAGAATAGGAGAGTTCTGGGGTTAGGAAGGCTTCCACCCAGATTTCAGAAGAAGGCCTGGGAGACCTGGCAGTGTGCCCCTGAGAGGGCAGTATGGGAAGCTGTGAGTGTGAAACCAAAGGTGCGGTACAGAGCTCAGAAGTTTGGAGAAATCAGGAATGTTAATTGTCTGAGGAAAACTACAAGGAGAGAACAGAGCCAGCCCCAGAGAGAAGCCATGGGAGCTACAAACAACAGAAGTGCCATAAGGGCAGAGCCACGCAAGCCCTTTGGAGTTTACAACTTGTGACAGATTGCTGGGGATGCTGGAAGTGGAATCATGGAATTTAATGTTTGCCCTCCTGGATTTTGGACTTGCTTTGGTTCCACTCCTTTGTTTCTCCCTAATTGTAACTTCTGGAATGGAAATGTCTATTTGTACTAGTGAATGTTGGAAGTATTTAACTTTCTTTTCAGTTGTACAGGGACTTACAGGTAGGAGTTGCCTTAAACCTCAGAGGAGACTTGGGAGTTGGACTTCTCAGCAATGATGAATCTGTTAGGACTTTGGCAAGTCTTAAAGATGGACTAAATGCCTTTTGCATAAAGGGATGTGTATGAATCCTTAGGGCAGGGGTGATGGGCCTAATGTTATGGCTTCTGTTTAAGTGTCCCCCCACCACCACCAAAGCCTTGTGTGGTCTTTTCAGAGGTGGCTGGATCTAGAGTGTGATTAATTCATGGTGCAATGCTGGGATTAAGGGTATCTCATTACTAAATCAGTCCACTGATTGGTTTGGCACCATCCTAATCCCAATATCCTAGATAATTGTATAAAAGGGGCAGAAAGATGCTGTTAAGAGTTCCTTGTTGCTTTTACTACTTTGTGGGTACCTTGAACTGTTCTCTGTGATGCCTCTCTGTCAAGCCAGCCTGTCCTGCAGCCAGCTAATTATGAACTGAAACCTCTACAAACTGTGAGCTAAATAAACCTTTTCCCCTATAACGTTGGGTGTCAAGCATTTTGCCTCAGCAATGAGAAAAGTAATTAAGACAGTTGGGATGTCCTTGTGATTCTGAGAAATTCACAAGAGACCCAGTTCAGCACAAGAGATTTTTTCACAAAGCAAATGAGATAGGTCAAACTGTGTTAACTATTTTCACCAGTGTCCCATGCACAGGTAGTTTTTGTTGGAATCTTTTGCCCTTTGCTTTTGCACTTTACAGTCAAAAAGAACAAAACAAAGCCAGATTAGAAACTCTAAAGGTGTTTCACTTGAGAGAGATACTGTCTGCATACTTTGTATCTAAGAAGTTTGAGTCTTAGACCTGATCAGCATAGAATCTAGAACTTTGGCTGTCAGTGATAATTCTATTTGACTTCCTGTTTGTACAGTACACCGACAACTTCCCTCTCAGTATGGTAAACACTGGAACACTGAATTAATATATAAAAGTACATTCAGATCTGCAGGGCAGGGTGGGTGGAGACAGAAGGGAATATTAAACCTGGTTTGTTGTCTTTCATTTGCAGAGATGACTCATCTCAAATGTCCTCTATGTGTTTATTGTAGGTTCTTTTTACAATGGGTCCCAGAATCTCTGGTTTTCATTTGTAGTTTATATTTGTAGGTCTTACTAATAATTGTAATTCTATTTATATACATCCAGCTTCTTCCTGTTATAGAGGACTGCTTCAGTTTTCTTGTTTCAAAAAGAGAAGAACTGCCCTTTCTCTTAGGTGAGGTACTGGGATTTTACGTTTCAGTCTAACTCTTTTACATTGCTTTTGTTTTGTTTTGTTTTGTTTTGTTTTGTTTTTGTCCTTTGAGACATGGTTTCAATCTGTAGTTCAGACTGGCCTTGAATTCACTTTTGGGCCCAGGCTGGCCTCAAACTCACAGTGATCCTCCTGCCTCACCCTTCCAAATGCTGGGATTACAGCCATGTACCACCACACCTGTCCTACATTGGGTCTTTGTTTTGTTTTGTATTTTTGAGACAGGGTCTCACTATGCAGTTCAGGTTGGACTTGAATTCACATTGTAGCTGAGGCTGGTCTCAAAACTCAAAACGATCCTCCTGCCTCAGCCTCCCAAGTTCTGGGTTTACAAGCATGCACCACAATGCCCAGTCTACATTGGGTCTTGAATAATAGACTTTAAGAAGACTATCAGTAAAATGTTTCTCTTATTTTTTACCTTCTTGTTTCACTTGCATCTTCTAAGCTACATCAGTCAATATGGATTTAGAGCACAGTTTTCATTTGCTATTCTGAAAAAAAATTCACTGATTAATAGGAAAATGAGAAAATAAAAGGCAGAATCGTGTAAGTGAAGATAGCTAAGTAGAAAATAAATTGGCCTTTCTTAGGATAAAACACTACTCGATTCTTAGATCTTTCTATTTTCATGTACTTTTGGCATCAGATGCTGTGTTCTGCATTTTCTTTTTCACTTTCTTTTAAAAACTTTTTTAAACTGTATTGATCACATTCATCATAGGGAATTTGTACCTGTACATAATATATATCTTTATTTTTTTTTCCATTTGCCTCCCTACCTTTCAGCCCTTCTCTTTCTCACTTACAAAATGTTTGTTTTCATTTTTTTCTTCCATTCTTTTTTTTTTCTTTTCCCTTCCTTCCCTTCTCCTTCCCCTTCCCCCTCCCTTGGTCCCCTTCCTATTGAACATTTTCTTCCCATTTGCTAATACCTAACCTCCATTGTGCTCATTATTTACCCTTTGGGTTTCTCATACAAGAGAAACAATGTGACATTTAAACATTTTGTATCTGATTGAGTTCACTTAAGATTATGGTCTTGAGGTGCATCCATTTTTCTACAAGTGACTCAAGTTCATCCTTCCTTATGAGTGGTATCCATTGTGTATAACTACCACATTTTCTTTATGCATTTATCTGTTGATGGACATATGGGCCATTTCTAAGATTTAGCTTTTATAAAGTATGCTGCTATAGATATGCATCTGCATAAATCACTGTGGTATGATGCTTTTAGGTATCTTTTTGGGATGATACCTAGAAGGGGACTTGCTGGGTCAAATGGAAACTATAGTTTTAATTTTTCTGAGGAATCTCCATACTAATTATCATAGTTATTATCCCCCTTCACATTTCCACCAGCAATGGAAAAGGATTCTTTTTCCCCACAACCTTGCTAGCATTTGTCACTGATTGATTTCTTCATGATAGCCATTCTTTATGAAATGAGATGAAATCTCAGTGTTGTTTTAATTAGCATTTCTTGAATGACCAGTGATATTAAGCATTCTTTCATATATATATTCATTCATTCATTTCAGATGCCCATTTTTGGGTTGGGTCTTTAAATTTGGGGCTTTGATTTTTTTCAGTTCTTTATATAATCTAGATATTAATCTCTTATTTGTTTGTTTTGTGTTATTTTTGAGGCAGGACCTTGCTAAATAGTTCAAACTCACTATGTAGCCCATGCCGGCCTTGAACTCATGGCGATCCTCCTCCCTCACCCTTCCTAATACTGGGATTACAGGCATGCTCCACCATGCCTGGCCTACATATTAGTCCTTCATCTGAGCAGTAGCTGGTAAAATTTTTTCCCATTCTGTGGGTGGTATCTGCACTCTGTTGGTGTTATCTTTTGCTCTGCAAATGCTTTTTAATTTGATGAGGTCCAGCTGTTGATTCTTTGTAGTATTTCCTGTGTGATCCAGGTTTTGTTCATAGTCTGTGCCTATACCTATTTCTTCCAGAGTTTTACCTATTGTATCTTATAGCAGATTAGGTGTTTCTGTTTTTATATTTAGATGTTTGATTCATTTCAATCTTACTTTAGTGTATGGTGAGAGATGTGGGTCTAGGTTCACTTTTCAGCGTGTGTAGAGTCAGTTTTCCCAGCACCGTTAAATAAAGAGGCTATCTTTCTACCAGTGCAGGTATGTGGCTCCTTTGCCAAAAATGAGTTAGCTCTAATGTGCTTAAAGTTGTTTCTGCATCTTCTATTCTGTTACATGAAACATTGTCGAGATCTACTAAGCCCATTTATTCAAAGGTTTGGTTCAGCTCTGATATTTCTTGGTTTTGTCTTTCTGTTTTGTTTTGGTTTGGTTTTTGTCTAGTTGATCTATTTGTGACTGGGCTATTGAAGTCCCCCATTGCAGTTATATTAGTGCTTATTTGATTTTTCATATCCATTAGTATTTGTTTTGTATAGTTGAATGGGTTGGTGCTTGGTGCATAAATATTTATGATTGTTATCTCATCCTCTTAGATTGTTTCCATAACAAGAAAGTAGTGATTACTATTCCATTACTATTGAGACCATTGGTTGAAGCTGGCAGCACCATGAGGTGAGTTGCAGAAATCCAGCACAGACCCGGAAGGGTTTGGGACCATCAATCCCAGCAGCTGGGTGCCTGCCCAGCTCCCTTGGGTCATTGGACTAGACTCCAGAGGTTCCGCAGGCTTGAGTGGACTGTGCCCAGCGACCTTCATTCAACCAGGGAAGCCAGGCCCACCAAAGGGGGAGCCAAGCCAGTGCGGCGCCACAAGGGAAAGCTTTGGAAAATTGCTGGAAACAGAAATACAGAAAAATGACAAAAGGAAAGACCAAAATGCAATCTCAACCCCCCAGCCCATCCCAAGAAATAGGAGCCATGTACATAGAAGAAAATACTACACATACACATGAAATGTGTGAAATAATATCAACTGAAATAAAGAAGCAAGTACAAGAAGCTATGAGGGAACTCAAATCAGAAATATTCTCCCAGGTAAAAGAAGAAATGATAAAAGTAGTGAAAGAAATACTAAATGCATCCAACAAAGACACAGCTAAACAATTAGAGGCACAAAGCAAAATGATAGAATCCCTGAATGAACAGTTTAAGAGATAAACAGAATGCATTAAGCAGATTCAAACAGATATACAGGAAATCAAAAACTCTAATGAAAGTTGCAACAACTGTCTCAACGAAAGTGAAGATAGAATCTCAGACCTCGAAGATAAGATTGCAGCTAGTGAACAGGAAAGGAAAGATCTTCTAACAATAACAAGAAATCAAGAAATAACAATTCAACAGCTGTAAGATGATGCAAAGAAAAATAATATAAGATTAATAGGGATAAAAGAAGGGGAAAACACAAAAGATATCAAGAGGCTATTTACAGAAGTAATAGCTGAAAACTTCCCAAACATGATGAATATGAAAACTGACATATGGATTAGTGAGGCATATAGAACTCCAAATAGCCATAACCAAAACAAAACTACACCCAGACATATAATTGTCACCATCCCAGAAATCCAACATAAGAACAGAATATTAAAAGCTGTTAGACAGAAGAGAAAGGTCACCTATAAAGGAAAGCCTATCAGAATCACAACAGACTTCTCAACACAAACAATGAAGTCAAGAAGAGCATGGAGGGAAGTTTTTCAGATCCTTAATGAAAATGACTTACAACCCAGACTGATGTACCCTGCAAAACTGTCTTTCAAAATGGATGGAGAAATAAGATATTTCCATGATAAAGAACAGCTGAAGAACTTCACGATCACCAAACCAAACCTACAAAGAATACTGAAAGACATTCTAGATACACATAGGAAAAAACCACTAAGCAAGACAGACAATTAAACAGAATGGAAAGCTAAAATACAACATCAGAAAGATACCATGTCAACAATAAACCAATATATGACAGTTATAACCATTAATGTAAATGACCTCAACTCACCAATTAAAAGAAACAGACTGCCAGAATGGATCAAGAAACAACATCCAACCATATGCTGTCTACAAGAAGCCCATCTAACCCAAAAGGAAACTCATAGGCTGAAAGTCAAAGGATGGAAAACAATACTCCATGCAACAGGAACTCAAAAAAGCTGAGGTAGCTATTCTGTTTGCAGACCATGTGAACATCAAACCAAGAATGGTCCAAAGAGACAAAGTAGGTCACTACATACTAGTTAGGGGAAAATTTCAAGAGGAAGAGATAACAATCTTAAATATGTATGCACCAAATTACAAAGCACCCAACTACACAAAGCAAGTATTACCAGAAATGAAAAATCAAATAGGTAATAACACAATTATAACAGGGGACTTTAACACACCATTGACACATAGGGATGTATCAACTAGACAGAAAATCAGCAAAGAAATAACAGAACTGAATCACATCTATGAACAAATGGATTTGATAGATGTATACAGAGTGTTCCATCCAACAACATCAGGATATACATTGTTCTCACCAGTACATGGGACATTCTCTAAAATAGACTATATACTAACCCACAGAACATATTTAAGTAAATGCAAAAGAATTGAAATTATCCCATGCATGTTATCGGATCATAGCGCCATGAAACTGGAAATTAATGACAAAAGTAACTGCAAAAACCACACAAACACATGGAAATTAAATAATGCACTCTTGACCAATCAGTGGGTCACAGAGGAAATTAAAGAAGAAATTAAAAAATATCTACAAGCAAACGAAAATACAAATACAACCTACCAGAACCTGTGGGATGCAATGAAAGCAGTCCTCAGAGGAAAATTTATTGCACTGAGTTCCCACATTAGGAAAACAGAACGAACACAAATAAGCAACCTGATATTACACCTGAAACATCTAGAAAAAGAAGAGCAAGCCAAGCCCAAAGCCAAAAGAAAAGAGGAAATCATAAAGATCAGAGCAGAAATTAATGCAATACAGACTAAGAAAACAATTCAAAGAATCAATGAATCAAAGAGTTGGTTCTTTGAAAGAATAAATAAAATTGGCAAGCCCCTAGCCAACCTAATTAAAAAAGGAAAGAAAAGACTCAAATTCATGCAATACAGAATGAAAAAGGAGAAATCACTACTGACACTGTGGAAATACAGAAGATCATCAACAACTACTTTGAAAACCTCTACTCTCATAGGTTCGATAACACAGAAGAAATGGACAGATTCCTAGAAACATACAAACCACCAAAGTTGGATCAAGAATATGTAAAACTGCTGAATAACCCAATTTCTATGAATGAAATTGAAAATGTAATCAAGTCTCTACCAACAAAGAAGAGCCCAGGCCCAGATGGATTCACTGCGGAATTCTACAAGAAATACAAAGAAGACAATGCCAACACTCCTCAAACTCTTCAATGAAATTGAAAGGGAAGCAATTCTCCCTAAGTCATTCCTGGAAGCAAATATCACTCTAGTACCAAAACCTGTGAAAGACCCAACTGAAAAAGAACTACAGGCCAATCTCCCTAATGAACATAGATGCAAAAATTCTCAATAAAATATTGGCAAACAGGATGCAGCAAATCACCAAGAAGATTATACACCATGACCAAGTGGGATTCATCCCAGGCATGCAGGGATGGTTCAACATATGTAAATCAATAAATGTAATCCACCATATCAATAAGAGCCAAAAGCAAGAATCACATGATCATTTCTATAGATGTAGAAAAAGCTTTTAATAAGATCCAACACCCATTCATGATAAGAACCTTACAGAGAATTGGAATAGATGGTCTTTACCTCAGTATGATAAAGGCCATCTATGACAAACCAACAACCAGTGTCATATTAAATGGCCAAAAACTGAAAGCCTTTACCTTAAAATCAGGCACAAGACAAGGATGTCCATTATCACCGCTCCTATTCAACATAGTACTGGAAATACTAGCCAGAGCAATTAGACAAGAGAGGGAAATATAAGGAGTAAAGATAGGAAAAGAAGTTAAATTATTATTATTTGCAGATGACATGATACTCTACATAAAAGACCCCCAAACCTCCGTTGAAAGTCTCCTAGATATAATAAATAAATTCAGCAAAACAGCTGGATACAAAGTCAATACTCAAAAATCAATAGCATTCTTATACACTAACAACAAAATCACCGAGAGAGAAATAAGAGAAGCCACACCCTTCACACTAGCATCCAAAAAAATGAAATACTTAGGAATTAATGTAACGAAAGATGTAAAAGAGTTGTACAGGGAAAATTATTATACCCTGAAAAAAGAAATCAAAGAGAACCTCAGAAAATGGAAAGACATCCCTTGTTCATGGATAGGAAAAATAAATATTGTAAAAATGGCCATTCTCCCAAAATTGTTATACGCATTCAATGCAATCCCAATGAAAATACCACTAGCATATCTCATAGATCTAGAGAAATCACTCCTAAAATTCATCTGGAACCAGAAGAGACCTAGGATAGCAAAGGCAGTTCTAAGCAGCAAAGCCAAGGCAGGAGGCATCACAATCCCTAACTTGAAGTTATATTACAAAGCTACTGTAATAATATCAACATGGTATTGGAATAAAAACAGACCTGAAGATCAATGGAATAGACTAGAAGATACAACTATGAACACACTCAACCACCTTATCTTTGAAAAAGGGGCCAAGCACGTTCACTGGAAGAACGACAGTCTCTTTAATAAATGGTGCTGGATAAACTGGCTATCCATATGCCAAAAACTAAAACTAGACCCATGCCTATCACCATGTACTAAACTAAAATCTAAATGGATCAAAGATCTAAATATTAAAACAGAAACACTAAATCTGTTGCAAGACAAAGTAGGTAAAAATCTTGAAGACATAGGGGTAGGTAGAGAATTCATGAACAAGAACCAAACTGCACGGGAAATACTTCCCAAAATCAATAATTGAGATCATATCTTATTAAAGAGTTTCTGCATGTCCAAAGAAATCTCCAGCAGAGTGAAAAGAAAACCCACAAACTGGGAAAAAAATCTTGGTGAACTGTCCCACAGACAAAGGACTTCTGTCTAGAACTTATAAAGAATTAAAAAAAAATCAGACCCCCGAAATTCAAAGACCCAATCCAAAAATAGGCATCCAAGATGAATACACAGTTCTCAGATGAAGAAATACGAATGGCAAATGAATACATCAAAAAATGTTCATCATCATTGGTCATTAGAGAAATGCAAATTAAAACCACACTGAGATTCCATCTCACTCCAGAAAGAATGGCCAGGATCAACAAAACTACCAACAACAAATGCTGGAGAGGCTGTGGGGAAAAAGGAGCTCTTCTGCACTGTTGGTGGGAGTGTAGACTGGTGCAACCACTGTGGAGGTCAATCTGGAGATTCCTCAAAAAGCTGGGGTTGGAGGTCCCATTTGACCCAGCTATTCCACTCTTAGGTATATTCCCAGAAGATCTGAAAACATCTTACCACAGTGATATATGCACACCCATGTTTATAGCGGCACAATTTGTAATAGCCAGATCTTGGAAACAACCTAAGTGCCCATCAACTGAGGAATGGATAAAAAAATTGTGGTACTTTTATACAATGGAGTACTACTCAGCTATAAAGAATGATCACATTGAAATATTTATAAATAAATGGATGCAACTTGAATCTATTCTCATAAGTGAAATAAATCAAACTCATATGTATAAATACCGTATAGTCTCCCTAGTGTAAGAAATGGTAAGGGTACAGAAGATTTTATGGTAATCATGGTTCACCATTATACTGCTTTGAAGTCTTATGTTTTCATTCATTTGTTGAAATGGTTTTATTCTGTTTTGTTTGATCTTAATATATGTGATCGTATGAATAGTTGCTTTGAAGACAAGACAATATGGCAGCCAGTGTTGATTTAATATCATCTTGCTCTGAAGTCCTACCATGCTTTTGTTTTTCTATTACCACTAGTTCTATCACGTTGTGTGTTATTGGATTTTAATATGCATGATAGTATAAACAAAATTTTTATGGAAAATGAGATAATATAGCAGCCATTGTTCATCTTCGGTTATTTGGTTCAGAATGTCTTGGAATACTTCCATTCTCTTGAGTTGTTTTATTCTACTTTGCTATGTTTGACACTGTTGTGTGTAAAGCTGAACTCAACTATTTCAAAGAAAGAGGCATTATGATAGCTACTGTTAATATCCAATTGTCTTGTTGTGAAGTGCTGTGTTGCTTACATTGTTCTGTTCTGATCTGCTTAGATCTGTCCTCTTTTGTTTTATTCTCTTTAAAATAAAATTTAAAAAAAAGTGGTAACCTTTGTCTCTTCTGACTATTCTTGGCTTCAAATCCAGTTTGTCTACAAATAGAGTAAACTATCCCTGCTTTTTTCAAGGTTTCTGTTACATGGAATGTTGTTTCCCATCCTTTGACTTTCAGTCTATGAATTTCTTTTTTACTTAAATGTGTTTCTTATATGCAACATATTGCTGGATCACTTTCGATCCATTCTGCGAGTCTGCTTCTTTTCATTGGTGAACTGAGACCATTTGCATTGATGGTTAAAACTGATAAATATTGAGTAACCCTTATCCTGTTTTCCCATTATTGGTTCTCTTTCTTTCCCTTCTGTTTAGCTGTTCACCTTATATAGTAGATTCCTTCTATTGGGATTTTTGGAGTTCTTGTCTTCATTGCCTATTTCTAGAATATCATTTACAACTTTTTAGAGTGCAAGATTGGTGGTCAAAATTTCAGGTGTTCTTTTATCATGTAGATGTCTTATTTCTCCATCAATTTTGAAAGATAATTTTGCAGGGTATATCAATCTGGGTTAGAGGTTGTTTTCTTTCAGGGCTTGAAATACTTCACTCCAAGCTCTTGAGGATTTGTTTTCAGAAGTCTGCTGTGATTCTGATGGGCTTTCCTTTATGAGTGATCTGTTTCTTTTCTCTAACAGATTTTAATGTTCTGTTCTTGTGTTGAATTTCTGGAATCTAGACTATTATATTCCTTGGTATAGATATTTTCTGGTCATGGCTATTTGGAATTTTGTATGCCTCGCTTAACTGTATGTCATCTTTTTTTCCATGGTTGGGACGCTTTCTGCTATTACTTCTCTGTACAAATTTTTACTGTCTTTTGTCCTATCTTCTGATTCTCCATTGATACCATTTATTCTTCTATTAGCCTTCTTTGCATCATTGAGCAGCTGTTGGATTGATGTTTCATGGTCCCTTACTATCTTTAAAAAATCTTTCAGTTAATGATCACCAACCTCAATCCCATCTTCTAGATCTGCTTTTTATCTTCACATTAGTTGACTCTGCTACGTATACTTTTAATAGAACTTTTAATCTGGATTTCTGTTTGAGTCTGTTCTATGGAATCCAATTCTTTTCTGTGTCGGACTTTCATGGTTTCTGTATCTTTCCTAAGTGCCTCTACTTTTTAAAAAATCTATATCTACTCTAGATTCGCTGATCACTTCTTTCATTGTGGTCATCATCTCTAATTATCTCTGCTTTGGCTTTTGTCTAGAGACTTATTGATCTGTTTGTTACTTACACTGCCACCATTCATAAAATTAAGATAGGAATTTTTTTATTTATTCCACTTCAATTCCCCCTTGATTTGCCTTAAGCAAGTTGGGGGTTATTGGTTGCATCTTCCTTTTGTGTTGTCTCATATTCTATTTTTGTTGTTGTTTATTTGTTTTCCATGTTGAGGATTATAAATTGCTTATTACTAGTATCAGAACCTCTTTAGGAAATGACTACTTTTCAGAGATATTTTCTAGGCAGGGCTTCCTTTTGGCTTTTGAGTCTGTGCCAAGATCCTGCCTCTTCAATTTACCTAGATACATGATTGCTGTCTGTTTGGCCTAGTACCTAGTACCTGCTGAACTGCTGGGGGCCAGTCAGACTCATGGATGACAATGGGGAATAAAGAAAAGTAAAAGACAATACTTTGGGGAGAGAGGATGGGAGTACTCCAGGAGGAGTCTAATGGACTGATTCTCTGATCTCTCAGTGTCATCCATGTTTATTAGTCAATGGGTGGTTGTGAGAAGCTTAGAGGATAATGTGCTTTTCCTGGAATAGGAGACTGTTTTCGAAATGGCATAATAAAATGGGTTAGTATTTCAAAGAGAGCAAGATAAAGTCCTTCCTCTGGATGTGCCTATATTTTGTATTCTATAGGCAGATATTATCTTGTCTTGAGTCTGTAAATATAAGCTTTCTCAAAACAGCCAGAGAGCTTGCAGGTATTTATGAACTCTCCTGCCCCTTTAGGCAAGTCACACGGATGGAACCACAGTTATGTAGTCTAGACCCTAACAGTGAACTATTATTTCATATCCTCTGGTCACCAATACTGGACTATAGTATTGTTTATGGTCCCCAGACAATCTAGGTATTAGACTATAAAGAAGATGAATTGATCACAACAACTATGTCATCTTGGCTAAAGTAATACAATTAGTAATAGCAATACCATTATCAAGCACAAACTAGAAAATGACTAAGTGTGATTACTGTTAATGTGCCATCTTTAACCATGAGTACAAGATTTATAGTTGTATAATAATATCTAAAATAAGTTATAAAGTTATATACTTTAAATATCCACTTAGTAGAGTGATTTTACCCTCAGGGGAGAAAGTTTTAAAGGGGTAAGAGGGAAAAATAAAGAAATAAAAGAAAGCAAGATTAGAAGCAAGGCTGAAGGGTGGAAATTTACCGAAGCCTTTGGAAAATGATGAAGAAGACCGGAGGGAAAAAAAGAAGGAAAAATCAAAACCAAAACTAAGCTAAAAACAACGTTCACACTCATGAAAAGACAAAAACAATAATCTAGGGGGGAAAAGGAAAGGAACAAAGAAGAGAAAGCACTTCTCTGTGATTTCAAGTCTTTCCATATCTTCTAGGGTTTACAGTTTGTGGTAGCATCCAATTCAGAACCTGGCTCCATTGCCCACTGGTCGGCAAAGGAGGCAGACAGAGCCTAGATCTGTGCTGGAGATTACAACAGACCTGCATGCAATAGGATCAGGTTGGGGCCGATTCTGATATTTCAATCCAGGGAAGTTCAGACTGATCCTGGCTCTGGTTATGAGGCTGGGACCTGGGTCTTTCAGCCTACCCTACTCTGGATATCTCTTTTTGGCCTGATCATGGCTCTCAGACCCTTCTATGTTTGTCCCTTACCCAGTCACTATGGAATTTCAATACTAGGAACTCAGATGAATCCAACCCATGGCCGATCCAAGTCCTGGGTTCAGTTGGGCCCCTCCCTGAAATGGCGTCTGACCGCGCAGCCCTCTGCACGGGCAACAGCAATCACCCGTGTCGTAGTGCACAGCATCCTGCTGCTCCACCCCATGGTTCCTTTCGCCCTGAAGGCCTCTGGAGCCACCCACTTTCACTGTGTCTCTGGAGACTTGAGCTCATCTCCTGCCGGGAGGCAGGAGCCAGGGAGAAACTGCCATTGGTGTCCTCCTTTTGGTGCCTTGAGGCCGGTCTCTTTTCTTTCTCTTTGGGCTCCAGTTTCCCCTTCAGATCCTTCTTGGGTTCTGGGGCTCCATCTCCTTCCTTCTTTTCTTCCCCAAGTTACTACTATCCAGTGCCTGGATTCTGAATCTTGGAGAGATTGATTGATTGCTCTTCATTACTCTGCCATCTCCCAGAAGTCCCTCTGTATGCTGTGTTGTGTAAAGTGATAGCACAATGAGAGGTAGCAAGAAACCATTTTCTCTCTTTTTGTTTTAGAGAAATCATTTTCTTGACAAGATTTCAAATTGCTGATTATAATATTTTTCCAAAATTTATAGCTGGGCATGTAGCAAGGCCTATGAAGAGTTGGTTTTCTGCAGAAAGCACCTGTAAAATTTTGTCTATACTGATGTCTGTTTTTCTGTTTTTAACAAATGAGGTGTTTTATTACCCCAACATCATTTGTGCCCATTCTCGTTGTTGGTAGCTGCCAAGAGTCCAGGCGTTCTGTCCATGCAGTGTCAGTTTACAGCCCATTGGGGTCCCTTCCCACCATTTTTATCCTTGCCCCGGGGTTTGGGGGACCCAGCATGCCACAATTGGAGCCTAGGCTGAAATGGCTGGGCAAGATCCCACGTCTCTGATGTCCCTGTGGAGGTCTTGGTCATGGAGGCAGCCCGAGGCCCCCCAGAGGTACAGATGTGGCACTGTGCCTGTGATGCAGCTGTGTGTAGAACATCTAGATGCCCATGCTAAAGGCAGGGGCTTCGTGTTTGGCCAGCTTGGCTATGTGACCCATCCTGAGACTTCCTGAGGGTGGTTGGTGGACTCCAGGCAATCTATGGCATCCTCCTGCCAGACCAGAGAAAGAATGTCTCTCAAAAGGAAAGTTTTTTTGGTATAACATCCCTAATTCTCTGGATTGTCAATAGAAAACGAATCATGGTAATACAGGAAAATATCAGTCTATTACCTATGTAAAATATAATTATGTATAAAATTTTGGAAGTAGAATTTTTGAGCTGAAGTGATCATTAAAAAAAAAATGTTCTTTTCCTTTTAGGTCACGGAGCCCCCTGAAATCAATTTAGTTCTGTACCCTCAGGGCCTAACAGGTGAAGAAGTGTATGTGAAAGTCGATTTGAGGGTTAAATGCCCACCAACCTACCCAGATGTGTGAGTACCTTCATAAATAGCTACAATGCGATTTCAGTTTTGCTTTGGTAGCGTAGAAACAGATTACAATTAACAGTGTTCCCCCTATTCCACATAAAATTTCACTTCTTACCACCTGTATTTCAAAAAAACTACTTTTGCTGTAGACGTTTTCATGAAACCTGGTTTAAGTCTACTTAGAGTTGTAGAATTCTCATTATGTTTGCTTTGTGCCTACTTCTTTGCTTTTGCTGACCTGTTAGTTTATTTAATTCTTCATATGCTAGGGAGAAGGAAAGGCTAAAGCCACATCAACTACTTAAAGCACTTGTATACTTAGTTTTAAAGCACAAATGAGCTGGGCACAGTGGTGCATACCTGTTATTTCAGCACTCTTCGGAGGCTGGGGCAGGAAGGTAACAAGTCTGAGCTCCGCCTAGGCAATTAAACTACTTAGCAAGACCCTGTCTCAAAATTTAAAAAAAAAAAAATTTTTTTTTTTAAAGAGCTAGGCATGTAGCTCAGTAGGAATGACATTGGGTGCCATGATGCATTTCTGTCATCCCAGCTAATTAGGAGGCTGAGGCAAGAGGACTGCAAGTTCAAGGCTAGCCTGGGCTGTATGACCCTGTCTTAAAATAAAAAGGGCTGGTAGAGCACTCCTAGGTTTGATCCCAGGACCACAAGAGTGAAATAAAAACTACATTTGGCATTAGAAGTCAGGTAGCCTCCTGCTCCTGCCTGTGCTATTTACTATTTACTACCTAGAGTGTGGAGAGGTCCCGTGCTCCACCGTGGAAAGCTGCTGGTGAGTCTTCATTGTGCAGAGCCAGCGCAACATAGGATGCTTAACATCCTGGACTCCTACCCCGTCACACCAGGTGTGTTTGCCATTCACTGAGACAACACAAACCCACGTGTTTCCACATTTCTCCTAAAGGTGATATCATCTCTGGCTGAGAATCACTGCAAAAGAGAGCAAAAATAGCAGCTTTCAGGATCAAAGGGGTCTCTTGTTGAAGTGTCACATACGCTACACCTAATCTTTCCCTTGAACTTCCTCAAATGTTCCCCAGAAAATATTTACATTTGTCATTTATCATAAACTATGTGTTCTGGAACAGTCAAGTAAGAGAGATGCAGAGGGCAGGATTGGCCGGCGTACTGTGAAGTGGCTTGAATTTAATTTGCAAGGAATCAGCAAAGGTTTTTGAGAAGAAAGTAACAAATAAAAGGCAGCACTGTGGCCCACAGTGGGCACATGTGAATTTGGTGTCCTAAGAGGTGACATAGGACATGATCTAATGGGTCATGCCTGAGTTCCTTGAAGTCAGTAAACCTCTTTTGCCTTCAACATTGTGTTGCGAATATACTTGATAAATATGCAGAAGATTCATTAAGGTGAGAAGGAATTAAATTTATGAAGGAAAGTTAAAGTAGTGCCTCTCTAGGTGTTTTAGTTGTTTGGTTTTCCTGAAATCACCTGGGAGGCCAACAATTTAATTCACTTCTGACATTAGCTCCATAGTTAATATAGGCCCCGTGGAACAGGGCTCAGTTCCACAAGACCACTGCCCTGGCAGGTGCCAGTTGCCAAATCCTGTGATTCTGATTTAAAAATAGTGCCAGTAAATTTGGGGGTTCCCACAACCTCCTCAGGTTCGACAGTGTACTAGAGGCCCTCCCAGAACAGGAAAATATTTACATTTGCCATTGTATCAGAAAGGATATGACTGACGCATAGGGCGTGGCATGGGGCAGGGGTCCAAGGCCTCTGTGCTTTCCACAGGCCTGCCCCCTACTCTGCAGTCTCCCCAATCCGTGGCCTCCCATTCCAGCATGATTGCTTAAACAATTGGCTGTTGGTGACAGAGCACCCGGAGGTCTGCAATGAGGTTGAAATTTCCCACCCTGTAGTATAGGCTTAGTCTTCTGGTAACCAGCTCCCTGTCTATAGCTCTTCGACCACAAGAGTTAGTTAGCGCCCTCAGCAGAGACTCCGGTGTGGTAAAGGCGGTTTGCTATGCATAGCATGTGACGCTCCTCTCACCTCCGTCCCTAGGGAAAGTTCAAAGGTGATAGGGATTCTATGCCAGGAGCTGTATATATATATATATATCATAGACTCAAGAACCATAAAGGTTTACTCTTGAAAAATCAAGGAAATTTTTGAATAAATGTAAGTGCCAAAATTCTAATTGTTTTTTGTGAAAGTAAATAAATTGGAAGCTGTGTTAATGTTAAACACTAGAACAGGGTTCCCCAGCCTTGATACTGTTGACATATCAGGCAAGATAGTTTTTTAATTGTGTTTGCTATCCTCTGCTCGTTGAATTTGTCTGTGTGTGGTCCTGGGGATTGAACCCAAAGTATACCCTCAGCCCTCTTTAAAAGAAATAGGGTCGGACAGGGATTTAGCTCAGCGGCCTAAGTGCCTGCTTTGCAAGTGCAAGGTCAGGAGTTCGAACCCCAGTACCAAAAAAAAAAAAAAAAAAAAAGGGACAGGGTCTCAGGCTGGGTTTGAATCCTGCCTCAGCCTCCCAGTGTATTGGGATTACAGTTGTACACTACTATCCTCCTGCCTCTTGCTGGGATTACAAGTGCACAACACCATCCAATTTTATTGTTTAATTTTTTTAAAGAACATAATTATGTAAGACTTAATTTGGGGGAGTATTCTTGTCCTTTTGAAACAATATGATGCATGGAAATGTTTCTGTCTGTTTTTAATGCCACTGAGAGAGAGGGGATTGTGTGCTATTTCTGTGCATTTTCTCATGAAGACTCCTGTCTTCCAGATTTCCATCTAACCAGGCAGGTAATGAGATAGCAGGCTCTCACACCAGATGAGAGATAAGTGTTGAGAGAATGTAAGAAGAGTGGAAGTTGAGACTTCCCTAAGATAAAATACCATGAATCTCTCAGAAATGCTTGATAGGAGGCAATGAGTCATCTCATCAAAAACACTAAATAAATCTCATTTAATCCCAGAGAGTTCTTACTGGATGTTTATTGGCATGGAATAAAAGAAAATCTGAGGGCTGGTTGTGTCATTTCCTGGAGCTGAAAATGTCAATTTAAGTGAGCTCTTCAGGGTGAAGAGGAGACTGCGTCAAGCACCCTTGGCATAGACAGGGTTTGCAGAGTGTGTATGACTAGGTTTACAGGTGAGCAGGCGAGCCTGCCCTCTGTTCATAACCAGAATGGATTTCAGGATGCAGCGTGACGTGGGAAAGCAGCTGGATCATTGGCACCATTATGCCTCGAGCCCTTGTTCTGTTTTATGCTACAGCACATGACTAAGTGAAGCAGTTAGACGCTTGCCACTGAGCTGTCAGGTTAGGTAAATTGATTCAGGTGCAAGGAAGAGTTGGGAATGACCATGCCGGGAACTACATGGTTAACTGGCTGTGCCAGAGTCAGACTCAGCAGGAAAAATACTTTTTTGCTTTTGAGAACAAACCCAAAGTTGGGAGTCCGGGAGGGCGAATTAAAAGCAATAAATAATAAATGATGTTGGGAAAGTTTTAATCAGATTGTAAAACTGAAATCAGACAGAAGAGTTGGGAGAGAGCCATTTGAGCCCAGGAAGTCTGAGTCTCCCCAGGAATAGGTCACCTGGCAGCTCAGCCTGAGGAATGACCACTCCTTGCTGGGCACTGTGTGGAGTTGCTGGGATGTGGTTGAAATCCTTTCAGGATAAAGGGAAATGTTGCTGGTTGTATGGAGAGGCTCACCCACAAGGTCTGTGTGAAGAGTTCGCAGGCCTCAAGTGCGCTGGAAACTTAGCAAACATTTATGCAAACAAGCTGTCCTTTCTGGAATAACTCCTTTTTTTTTTCCCCAGAGTTCCTGAAATAGAGTTGAAGAATGCCAAAGGTCTGTCAAATGAGATTGTTAATTTGTTAAAGTCTCGCCTGGAGGAACTGGCCAGAAAACACTGTGGGGAGGTAAGAATTAGAGGAAGCCAGCAACACTCTGCATTGTGTTCACCAGAATTTGCCGTCCTGCCTTTTCTTTGGCTCACAGGCTTTTTTCATGGCACCTCAAATTCAATTTTGATTAGAACATGTTGTTTTTTATTGGTATCTATAAAAAGAGACATTATTTGCATTATTTAATTTATAAGATTTTTGGATTGTAAGTTGTAGAATATATGCAGATGGTAGAATCAATGCTTAAAGACTTCTCTGAAACTAGCTGATATGAACCTGACCACACTTTATGCACAGTTTGGATCATACCATGGTAGCATCTTTATTTGAACTTCTTTGTTAGAAAATGCAGAAAAGTGATTTTTGACCAAACTTTACTACCTCTCCCTTTTGCATATCAGTAAAACTTACTGTTTTCCTTCTTGATAATTAGTGATCACTCTCCTTCAAGGGAGGCATGGTGGTACACAGATATATTCCCAGGACTCAGGAGGCGGAGGCAGAAAGATCCAGAGTTCAAGGTCATTTTGCAATATAAGTGAGGCCCTGTCTCACAAACAAGCAAAAGAAAAGCTTATTCCTTTAACATCTCTTCTATAGCTAAGCATTTACACTGAGCTCAGTACTAATTCTTTGAGCCAAGGTCTAGGTATGAATGCTCCTACAGGTGGTAGACTCAGAGCAAGACTAGGTAACTCCTGGGGGCAGAGTAGTACTGCATTTAATAAACTCAATCATTGTCTAGTATATGTGCTAGTCAGCTTTTGGTTAATAGATAACTGACATAAGTGAACTTTTAAAGAGAAAAGGTTAACTTTGGAGATTTTGGTCCAAAGGGGACCAAGACTGTAACACATGAGCTTCTAGACACAAGAAGGGGCATGAAGGGGACATTCTAGATTCTAATCCTGTCCTATAAGAACTAGGAAGAGTGAGGAGGGGCCAGCAGAGGGCTCTGCATTTATCAATCCTGTCTCCGTTAAAGAAACCTGAAGGAGCTCTCACCTTCTGGAAAGTGACTGTGTTCCTTTTAGCTACAGAAATTATGTCACTGAGCTGGACATGGTGACACATGTCTATAACCCAGCATTCAGGAGACTGAGGCAGGAGAATTGCTATGAGTTCAAGACAGGATGAACTACATAGCAAGGTCCTGCCTCAAAAAATAATAAACAAGTAAATAAATCTGACTATAAAAAGTGAGTTCAAGGCCATCCTGAACTACATAGTGAGACCCTATCTCAAAAACTAAAAGAAAGAAAAGAAAAGAAAGAAAGATTGTGTCACTTAATTTGCTCTTTCCATGAGACTGATGATTGATGATTTATAGAAGTGGAGCAAAACCTAGACCTTTGGAATTACTCCAGATTTCTTTCAGGTATAAAGAAACTCTAATGTCTAATGGAAAAATAATGCAATTATGTTGAAAACTCGCCTACAGAAAATCCTCTGGTTTCTTGCTTCATGATTTGTAATTTAATTATTTTAGCTTTATTTTAAATTAACCTTTTTGTTTGGATATAATTTTAGATGTGCTTGAGATTATAAGAATACAGGAAGATCCATGCACTTTCTCCCCATTTGCCCTGGTGGTGACATTTGCAGTGCTTTAATATGGCATTGTAACCAGGACACTGACGTGGACACATAGAAGATAGAGAATGATTCCGTCCTCAAAAGTGTCCCTCACCTCTCCTCTTTTATAACCTCCCCTTTCTTCCCCCATTCTCTGCTATACCCCTGGCAGCCACTTCCTGTTCTCAATTTCTGTACTTTCCTCATTTCAAGGATATTGTGTGTGCAACGTGTAAGCTTTTAGGATTGGCTTATTTCACTCAGCAGGATTCTCTGGAGAGTCATCCAGTTGGTTACATGTATCACTAGCAACTACTTTTTGGCTGGGGAGGTATTCCACAGAAGAGTATCCCATTGTCTGTATCTAACCATTCACTAGGTCAAGGGCATCTCAGTTCTTTCAAGTTCTGGGTTATTTCATATAAAATTGCTATAAATATTCATATATAGATGCTCTCCATTTTCAATGAGGTTACATTGTGATAAACCCATTATAAGTCAAAAATTCAATTAATACACTGAAATGACTGCACATCAAAGCTTAGTGTGGTACACACTGTGGAGCAGCAATTCCCTACCATTTTGGTCTGTTTCATGGAAGACCACTTTTCCACACAGAGAGACAGGGTAGAGGTGGAGGATCGGAGTGGTTTCAGGATGATTCAAGAGTGTGCAACTCAGATCCTTCGCGTGTACGGTCCACAGAAGGGTTTGTGCTCCTGGGAGAATCTAATGCCACCTGTTGACCTAACAGGAGGAATTGCTCAGGTGGTAAAGCAAGGAATGGGAAGCAGCTGTAAATACCGATGAGGCTTCACTTGCTCACCCAGCCTGAACTCATACTATGCTCCCCAGTTCCTAACAGGCCAAGGCTGGGAACCACTGACCTGTAGAATGGCTTTGTGTATTGTGACCTTTTACAGTTGGGTCTGGCCTGGCCTTCCTTTCCTTTCCTTTTTACACCAGGGATCGAACTCATGACCTTGCTGTTGCCAGGTAGGCATAACTCTGAGCTAAGTCCCCGGCCCAGGTCTTTTCTTTCTACAGTTCATGTCCTGTTATGCCCAATTAGCCTGTGCCGGTGGTGGTGAACCTATGGCATGGGTGCCGCCGGCGGCCACTCATATCTCTGAAAGCACTCAAAGTTTCACCGTCACTGGCCTATGCCAATGCCCCAGGTGTTGGGGACTCCTGTTGTGGAAGATGCCGCTTGCCCAGCATTACAAGAGTGTTGTACCCCAGGTCTCTAGTGCAGGGGAAGACCACATTTCAGAGGAACATAACCCTAAAGAGGAAGGAAAGTTCTGACACTTGCTACAACATCAGTGAAGGATATTATAATAAGTGAAATGAAATGGTCACAGTATGACAAATGACGTGTGATTCTACTTATACAAGTCAAAATACGTAAATTCAAAGACAGAAAATAAAATAGGGGTTGCCAGGGCATAAGAGAGAGTTGTTTTGTAGTGGGAGAGTTTCTGTTTGAGAAATAAAGAAGTTTTAGAAATGGATATTGGAGGTGCTTGCACAACAGTGTAAATGCACTTAACATTACCGAATATACACTTAGTGTTTAAGATGATAAATGTTACATCATGTATATTTTGTCACAATTTAAAAAAATTAGTGCTCACCTGAGACATCCCTCATGTAATGAGGTTTGAAAGGCTCTTGAATGTGGGGAGCACTGTGCAAATCACTGCTCTTTATCTAAATTTTGTTTTCATTAAGTCTAAACTATTAGGAAATCTAAGACACACATAATTCTAAAGGTGTTGTTTTTATTTTCAAGTAAAATAATGGTATAATTAAGCATTAAAGCATGACCTGGGGATTTGTTGCGGTACAGCATTTACTGACAACTGGGTATTAAAATGAGTCATTTAATTACCTGAATGGGAATATACTCTCCAAAACACCTGTCCTTCAGCACTTCCACTTGCCTCTGCGTGATTTTTAACCTATGCAGCAGCTTTTTTGTTTATCAGACCATAACTTAAGTTTGCCTCAGATTCTGTTTTTTAGAATCAGCAAGGTCAAGTCCATTAATTCGTCCAGCAGATGTTTATTACCTGTCTGCTGTGCATCAGGTGCTATTGAGGCAACAGGAAAACCATGGTGAGCAAACCACTGGGCTGCCCCTTGCGGAGGGCAGACAGGAAGCAGTGTGACGGCTCCCTACACAACAAGCCAGATGGCACTTGTACTGCAAAGAAGGTGGTGGTGAGGAGGCCGGGCTGGGTGCTGGAGCCACACGTAACTAAGATTTGAGCAGGGGCCTGAGGCAAGACAAAGAGCCACCCAGTATATTAGGGCAGCAGTCCGCCAAGTGGTTCTTTCCATCCAGTCATATAAATTTCATCAGACTTTCTTATACTGAAAATGCTAGTGAATAAATTAAAGCAGTTTTAAAAAGTCCTTGCCTTCTGATTTGGAAATGTTTGCTCTGTGATGTAGAAACTGCCTGATTCTTTTCCAGCTTCCCATAGAAGGGTCTTTCTTCGAAGAGCTTGGCACTTAGGCTTTAAACTGGTGTTTCTCAACTCTAAATCAAAATATATCCGGTAAATGTCATAGTTCTGGTGGAATAAAAATATATTTTCACCCAAGAAGAGTTATGGTTTCTTCACATTTACTTCCTGATTGTGCAGAGTGGCTTCTGTTATTATGTACCATCCAATTAAGTCCTTTAAACACTGCTTGAAACATATAATAGAAATAAATTTTAAGTCACTTCATTAAAATTGAGGAAGAAGAAACTTCAGTGCTGCGATCCATCCCCATCTGCGAAAGTGGCTTAGCTCTCTGCCTCTGGCCCAGTGCCGGCCCGGGTGTGGTCTCGGAGCCTCTCGTGTTTACCAGCCCAGGCGTGATTTATGACTTAGCCAGGGTGCAGACAGTGGCCTTCTGTGTTCGCAGTAAGAATGTCAGTAGACAGATGAGGTCCTTTTCTCCCTGGCTCTATCTCATATGCTTTTCTCAGCGGAGAAGAAATCCAGACCAGCCTCCTACTGGCTCACTACTAGCAGGTAGATAGAACAGAATACAGTGGCTTCAGAATGCAGTGAGGACAGATAAAGCATGAGTACTTTGCTTAGCTGCGGCTATGTGGACAGGTATCCTAGTTGGGAAGGTAACTTTTGCTTTCATGCAATCTTTAAAAATATATATGTATATATAGTTTTTGTTTTTGTTTTGTTGAGGCAGGATGTTGCTATGTAGTTCAGCCAATCCTTGAACTCACTTTGTAACCCCAGCTGGCCTCACACTCACAGCATTCCTCCTGCCTTAGCCTCCTGAGTGCCAAGGTTACAGATGTGCACCACCATGCCTGAAAATCTTAAATCTTTTATCAGATTTATTTGTACAGAAAAATATTTTATTGGATTTATTGTATAGGGAAATGCCAATAAAATAAGTAGCTTTGCAAAAGAACAGTGACGCTTCTTCTTCAAGAAGCAATTTGTCTTGATGGCAGCACACTGCAGCGAGCCCCTTGAAAGTGTCTGTCATGGCGAGGGCGCCCTGCACCTGCCTGTACACGCAGCATAGCGAGTGAAGGCCTTGAAGGTCGCTCTGAAGGCCAGCTCGCTTGCTGTTCGGAACCCTCTCCTCTTTGGTCCCCAGTATCTGACCATCGTGGTCCTTTTCTGCTGACTCCCTCAGGTGATGATATTTGAACTGGCTGACCATGTGCAGTCGTTTCTGATTGAGCATAACAAGCCCCCTCCCAAGTCTTTCCATGAGGAGATGCTAGAAAGGCGAGCACAGGAGGAGCAGCAGAGGCTGTTGGAGGCCAAGCGGAAAGAAGAGCAAGAGGTAAGACGCCCCCCGACACACCCCACAGGCACTGTGGGTGCAGCCTGGGGGCCTGCAGGCTTCTGCGGGTCTTCATTCTTTCTGTCCCTGTCTATGAACAAACATCAGTAAATCTTGCTCACTGTTCATTTCAAGAAACGTGGATTTGTGTGAGCAGAGGGGCCTAAGAGTCACAGAGCTTAAAAAAAGAAAAAAGCCAGGTATGGTGGCACACATGTGTAATCCTAGCACTCAGAAGGCTGAGGCAGGAGGATTACCATGAGTTTGAGGCCAGCCCGGGCTTCAGAGTGAGTTCAAGACCATCCTGAACTACGTAGCTAGACCCTGTCTCAAAAAAACAAAAAGAGAGAGAGAGAAGGTCTGTTACCCAGGCTTGGTGTAGGCTTTCTGAGTTTGCCAAGCTTACAATAATTTACTTAGTTTGTATGCTATTTGTGTGTGTGTGTGTGTGTGTGTGTGTTTGTGCGTGTGCATGTGTGTGTGTGTGTGTGTGTGTGTGTGTTGCTGGGAATTGAACCCAGGGCCTTGACACTGAGCTACATCCCTTGTCAGCCCCCCGCTTTTTAAATTTTTTTTTTTTTAATTTTGAGGCAGGATCTTGCTAGACTGATCAGCAAAGCTTGAACTGCAGTCCTGCCTTGGTGTCTCAGAGTGCTGGGGTTACCAACATGCACCACCATGACCAGCCTTGGCTTCTTCCTTATGTAGAACAAGTATCCCATGCTCTATTGAGTACTAAAAGCCGGGAACTAAACTGCAGTTTATGTTTATCTGTTTAGGTCAAAGATAACATATGCCTCTAAATTTCCTCTTTCTTTTTTTTTTTTTCCTGGTTTTTTAGACAGGATCTCCCACTATGCAGTCCAGAGCAACCTCAGACTCACTATGAATTCCAAGCTGACCTCAAACTCTTAATCCTCCTGCCTCAGCCTCCCAAGTGCTGGAATGAGAGACATTTTCCAAAACACTGGCTTCCTTCCCGATTTTAGCATAATTTTTTTCCTGTCTAACTCTTTGATGGACTTATCTAGAACATATTTTAGTGCAGGTTGGAGAAAGGAGAGCCTCAGTTTATTTTTGTCCTGGACATTTTCCTAACATGTTTACTAAATAATCATTCTTTATTGAGAGTATTTTCCTAAAAGAAAGTCCTTCTTTACTATATGTCTTGTAATATTTCCTTTTCAAGTCTACTTGAGCTATTTACCTGTAGTAGGTTCTCTTGGTAAATTATCTAAGTTATTCAAGGCATCTCCTTTTTCTTGCATCTTTGTGCACTTTTTTTTTTTTTTTAGCACAACTACCTCATTTTACTTCATATATGCATCCTGGGGACATGGTACATGTACCTATTCTACGTTAGTCCTTTTTACCTCCCTTCCTTTCCCTCCCTTCCTCACCCCCCATCTCTAGATCCCCTTTCTACTTGTAAAAGATCTATCTGCATGTTTCCTATTGTCTTTTATTTTGCTCTTTAAGTTGTTCAGACTTTGAGTTTCTCATGTAAAAGAAACTATGAGCTTCTTTCTGTACCTGATACATTTCACTAAGCATAATGGTCTCAAGGTACATCCATTTTCCTACAAATGACTCAGATTTGCCCATTGTTAGGGGCTAAGTAGTACTCCATTTTGTGTATATTATGTATACATTTTCTTTATCCATTCATCTGTCGATGGGCCTATAGGACACTTCCAAGGTTTAGCTCTTATGAGCTGCTAACACACTCTTGAAACTGCTGTATCTTCAGGATGCATAAGATCTTGACAAGTCAAGCCTGCCCTTCCCTGTCCCTTCATCTGCCATTATTTTTTTCCTTCACCATTCTCACGCATTTATTCTTGCTTGTGCCATGTTGGACTGTTTTCTCAAAATCAAAACAAAACACGTAAACCTTCTTGGATTTTCATTGAACTAACACCAAACTTACATATTCGTTTAGAAGTCAACATCTTGATGGTATTTAGACTTCTCATACAGGAGTCTTTCCACATTCATTTTTTTAAAATTTTATTTTAAAGAGGGTAAAATTAAATAGAAAAAAATAGAACAAAACACATCATAAGAAAACAATGTAAGAGACACAGATTTAAAAGCAAGACAACTGGAGATCTTTACTGTCTATCATATTGTCTTTTGTTTTTTTCCAAATAGCTGTCCATATCTTCACATACAATGAATTCATGCAAAACAAAATAGTATAAAACTGATCTGAACAGGATGATGAAGGCATTTTAGGTCTTCAAGACCAGACAATAAGGAAGTCAACAAGGGCTGCCATAGTGTCTCTCATTCTCTTCAAAATAGCTGTCCATACCTTCAAATATGGGTACACATATATCACTGTGGTATGATGTTTTCAGTTCTTTGGGGAAGATGCCCAGAAGTGGAATAGCTGGGTCAAATGGGACTTCCAATTCCAGGTTTTTGAGGAATCTCCAGACTGACCTCCACAGTGGTTGCACCAGTCTACACTCCCACCAACAGTGCAGAAGAGTTCCTTTTTCTCCACAGCCTCTCAAGAATTTGTTGTTTGTAGTTTTCTTTATTCTGGCCATTCTTTCTGGTGTGAGATGGAACCTCAGTGTTGTTTTAATTTGCATTTCTCTAATGACCAGTGATGCTGAACATTTCTTCATGCATTTATTTACCATTTGTATTTCTTCATCTGAGAACTGTGTATTCATCTCAGATGCCCATTTCTGAAACGGGTCTTTGAATTTTGGGGATCTGATTTTTTAAAATTCTTTATATGTTCTGGACAGAAGTCCTTTGAGGGACTGTTCACTAAGATTTTTTTCCCAATTTGTGGTTTTCTTTTCACTATGCTGGAGATTTCTTTCGACATGCAAAAACTCTTTAATAGGATACCATCCCAGTTATTGATTCTTTGAAATATTTCATGTGCGGTTTGATTCTTGTTCATGAATTCTCTACCTACTCCTATGTCTTCAAAATCTTTACCTACTTTGTCTTGCAACAGATTTAGTGTTTCTGCTTTAATATTTAGATCTTTGATCCATTTAGACTTTAGTACATGGTGATAGGCATGGGTTGCAGTTTTCGGCATATGGAGAGCCAGTTTTTCCAGCACCATTTATTAAAGAGACTTATCTTTCTTCCAGTGGATGTGTTTGGCCCCTTTATCAAAGATAAGGTGGCTGAGTGTGTTTGTAGTTGTAACTTCTAATTTATTCCATTGATCTTCAGGTCTGTTTTTATTCCAGTACCATGGTTATTTTATTACAGTAACTTTGTAGTATAACTTTAAGTCAGGGATTGTGACGCCTCTTGCCTTGCCTTTGTTGCTTAGAATTGCCTTTGCTATTCTAGGTCTCTTCTGGTTCCAGATGAATTTTAGGAGTGATTTCTCTACATCTATGAGAAACGATTTCTCTAGATTTATGCTAGTGGCATTTTGATTGGGATTGCATTAAATCTGTATAACAATTTTGGGGAATGGCCATTTTCACAGTGTTTGTTCTTTCTATCCATGAACAAGGCATGTCTTTCCATTTTCTGAGGTCCCCTTCAATTTCTTTTTTCAGAGTATTATAGTTTCTCCTGAATAGATCTTTTGTTTCTTTTGTTAGATGAATTTCTAAGTCTTTCATTTTGTTGGATGCTATTGTGAAGGAAAAGGAGTAAGGATAGGAAAAGAAGTTAAATTATCATTATTTGCAGATGACATGATACTCTTCATAGAAGACCCCCAAAACTGCATTGAAAGACTCCTAGGTGTAATAATTAAATTCAGTAATGTAGCTGGATACAAAGTCAACACTCAAAAATCAATAGCAGTCCTATACACTAACAACACAACCACTGAGAGAGAAATAAGAGAATCCACATTCATTTTGATCTTGGTGAGGTGTTCTAATTTTCTCCCCATAGGTATTACTATTTCTTACAATTACTTCTAAGGTTTTGGTTTTTTCCTTGTTTCTTAGGTTCTTGTACCTGGCTCTTTTTTTGTTTTGTTCTTTCTGCTTTGTTTTCTTCACCAAATGTTTGTTAGCACTGTCTCCTAGTGGGTCACAGCCATGTTGCTACTCTTAATCCCCTGGGGGATTATGTAGTCTTGTCATCATTTAGGGTGTACAGTTCCTTATTATTACACAGTAGTGGATATTTAGCTAAGAGTCTTGTTTTGGTGCACTGCCATAGCTGCTTGTGTGTTTAGGGTCTGTTTTTACACTTCCTTTATCATAATTTCTTAGTAGTTTTGATACTTATCATGTCCAACTTTAGGAAACTAATAAAAAAGGGAACTGAGACCAAAATATCATTTTTAACACTGAAAAAAGTGACTGCAGAGTATAGAGATGACAGTGTAGGGCTGGGCCATCATCACCCCTGGCTAGGTGCTGGGGACAGCTCCTTTCACCTTCTGCAAAGCAGCCCTGGACCTCAAGGCCAAAAGCATCAGGTGTGCCACTTCCCTGTAGAAGATAAGCAGGTGTCAAAGAGGACAGGAAGAGTAAGAACTGGCAGTGTGGCTGCAGTGAACGTCCCTCTGCTCTGTGTAGAGGGGTGAGGGGTGGCAAGTAGTGTCCTCTGCACAGTTTCCAAACCTCAGCTGTGAAGCCATTGATTGCCCAAGCACCCTTCTGACAAAATTGATGGGCCTGTGGTTGGCACTAGGGTTCTGTATATTTGGATCTCTTAGGAAAAAAGGGCTTGGGTTATTGACTTTTCAAAAGACTTTGTAGCTCCATAATTTACTCATTGTATGAATTTCAGAGATTGGCATCTGACCGTGGCTTGATTTATTTCAGCAACGTGAAATCCTTTATGAGATTCAGAGGAGAAAAGAAGAGATAAAAGAAGAAAAAAAGAGAAAAGAAATGGCTAAGCAGGTACTCTGTGAATTTTGCTATACTAAGATAATTTATGTTTTGCTAATCATAAATGTTTTTATTTCCATTGATATTTTACCTTCTGTATTACTATCAGTAGTAAAGCTTAAAACAAAGCATTAAAAACAACAAACAACCCCAAAATTTGATTTATTATGTATTGAAAATTTTCCCAAATAGGTGGAAAAGTTGAGTTATAAATCATCACAAGATGAGTCAGGCTTTTGCAATCATAGTAATGCACCGAAACCCTCCTATCCAGTAGTGTGGCACAGATGCAAAAGAAAGACAGAGAGAGTTCTGTCAGTGAGGAACTTTGGGATGACCAGTGTTCTCTGTGGAACAAAAGGCCACGAGTCCAGAAGCTCATGGCTTTTTGGTGGCAATCAAGGTAGTAGGTGGGGGTTGTGGCAAAGTGCTAGCGAAGAGAAACTTTGCAGGCATTGGCTGTAGTGAGAAGAGCAATTTTGTACCAGACATAGAGGCCTTTCAATTAGCAATACAAAAGATAGCTTGATGTATACCTTTACTGCCAGGAAAGTATAACTCTTTTTGAGTCACATAGCCTCAGCTGATATGTCATCTCATTTCATAGCCAGGGAATCACACAGACTTGCCTGAGTCCCCCATTCCAGCCATCAGCAGGAGAAGGCAGTTTTCCCCCATGTGCTATAATGAGACACATAGGCATTTGGGCTGGAATCAGTCATATTCTTTTGGCCAACTAAGGGACCATCAGCTTCTATACAGCCAGCTCTGCATATCTCAGTGAACAGAAGTAAAGGTCAAGCAGAGATCAAGGGAAGGGGCGTTGTTTCTCAGGAGAGCACAGTTCGGCGGTCTTCCACAGTAACTTACCAAACGAATCAAGATAAAAGAGACTGAAGTCTCATTAATTAACATGGACTGCAATTATTACTACTCCAAAATAAAACTATCTGTTCATACTGAAGAGTAAGTAGAAAGTAGTTAGGTACCTGAGATTTCATCCAGTGAAAGATTACTTGACCTAGCATGTTAAAAAGCAGTGGTGATACAGGATAAAGTGCTTTTTCCTTATTTTCCCAGAAAAAAATTTGGGAGAAATCCAGAAAACAATTTTGCTTATTCTCTGTCTTAGAAGTATTACACTTAGTTTAGGGGATACTGTGCGATGTCTCAGGAAGCACCACCAATGTTCCAATAAGCATTACTTGGCTAAGGCTGTGTTGCTACTTAGCTGTGATCTAACCAGTTGACAGTATTGGCTCATTTTCCTCGTACCTACCATATAGAACTGATCATGCTGTTTGTCTCATGTCCTTGTTTCAGCAGACAAATATACTACCTTGTGTGAAAGTACAAAGCTGTGTACAAATCTAAAACATTATTTCTGTTTTACCAGCTATTCTATCTTGTGTCTTATCTGCTGTCTTGTCATGCATGATTCTCTTAAAACTGTAACCACAACTTCAGTTCCTAGCCTAGTGCATATTTGTGGGGAATGGTCTGAATTTTCTTACAGCTGTAAGAGTTGTATACGTTCACCTTAAATAAAATTGGTACTTTATATAGAATTGATAACCAGGTACTATGCTTGTTTTCTGTTTTTTACTTATACCTAAGGTGGATTTTATTCTTCTAGGAACGTCTGGAAATTGCTAGTTTGTCAAACCAAAACCACGGCTCTAGGAAAGACCCAGGAGGACACAGAACACCGGCCATTATTCATGGAGGGTCTCCTGATTTTGTAGGAAATGGTAAATACCGAGCAAACTCCTCAGGAAGGTCTAGGTAAGTGCCTTGGATTTCTCATCTGGGAGAATAAAAAAAGTAGAAAATTAAAACAACTTACAGCAAAATTTGCTGAAATTTTGAGATAGAACTCAACTTTTTCAAAGCCTGTGTATCTTAATATGTTAGTTGTAGAAAAACAAATATTCATATAATGCTTTCCAAGTATCTTGATGAAACCAGTTTTATATCTCAGGCTCTTTAAAATGGCCTATAATGCTTTACAATCTTCAGTACCATTTGATTTGACTTTTTATGGCCTAATTACTTAGTAAGTGTTTTAAATTTTTTCCTCCATCTTGTGTATGTTTCAGTCTCCAGCCCCTTAGATCTAACCATGGGCATGGTCTTACTCCAGGATGGGCACAGACAGAGCATCCTTACATGAGAAGAGGCCCCTTTGCTGCAGGGCACCCTCTTGGTTGTTGCTGGGGCAGTGTGATAGCTCGTTCCTGTCGTGGGAGGTCACACAGAAGACCCTACTTCTTCCTCCATATCCCTTGCCATTAGACAGTTGAGACTTCCCTGTCTGTGTGCCATTTATGAAGGGTTAGGTTATTAAGTAATGTAGGAACCTCAGCTTCTTAAGCTGTGTTTTGAGAGACTCGAAGCAATACTCAGAACCAATTCTATGAAAAGAAACATTTTCAGTACCAAACTAGAGATCCATATAAACTTCCAAGCTATAGTTTATTGGAAAGAACCATTTTAGTTTTTGCCTAATGATCTACCTGTTTTTTAAAACAGTCTAGAAATCATTTTAGTATTAATGTGTATCTACTATTAGGGTAAACTAAAATTTCTTTTGAATACTCTTTCTTTGAGGAATAAATATGTCCTTGTAACTCTTTACCAATTTAGACTGTTTGACAACCAGGCTCCCAAAAGGCAACATATTGTGAACTTGTCAGAGAATTTCACTAAAAAGTATTTGACAAATTTCTATTGTGTTAGAAGTCAAACCATGAGAATCAGTGAATCTTTTCAGATATATAGAGAACATTTTTTAAAAGTCTAAACATCTTTGTATTTATGACAGACTGTAAACTGTGAATCCAAAGTCATACTTGCTTTTGAGATCAGTGATAGCAAGTTTATTCAAGAAAGGTGGCAGTCTCTCTGCCGTTGATATAAATGGAATAACTTTATATAAGCTCTGTAGAATGGCATCTCAGATAAAACAACTTTCTATCAGCTTCAAGGACAAAAGTGAAGAGAATAGTTTCCGTCTGTTTCAGCTATTGTTTGCCAGGTTTGTGACACAAATCTGTGTGGAATTTTGCTGTCCCACTGCACTGCCTACTGACTGAGAAGAATGAATCTTTCTTGAAGATTACCTTTCATGCTTCTTTGATTAAGAAAGTAAAGTCCTAGCTGGATGTGGTGGCACACGCCTATAATCCCTGCACTGGGAGAATGGGGCAGGAGGATTGCCTTGAGTTTGAGGCCAGTCTGGGCTACATAGTGAGTTTAAGGCCAGTCTAACCTATGTAGTAAGACTCTGTTTCAAAAAACAAACAAAAAAGAGAAGTAAAATCTTTGATATACCACATGGCTGGCTCTTTTTTTTTCCCCCTCTCATTTTTTTCTTTCAGTTTTCAAAGTTCTAGATACCCAATTTAGTCTTTTAAAATGAATTATGTCAAATTCTCTGTCCTTTGTAAGACATAGTTAATGTTATTTGGTAATTCTTTTGGGAAGCCTCTTTTATCCTTTAGTGGGTTAGATAATGCCACAACTGCTTGGCCAAACTGATAACACAGGCAGTGTTTCTCTTTCAAACCCCATGAATATTCCAGAACAGACTACTGATGGCAAGACCCATGTCATTATTTGTTTACTTTGGGAGAGGTTTCCTACCAAGGTCAGAAGCTGCTTTACTCATGAACAAACAAATAAACCAAAAGGTTCTTAAAAACCCAGCTCTTTATGAGTATGAAGTAAACTGACAGACAGACAGATTAGTCAGTCTTTTAGGTGAAAACAGAAGATAATCAGTGATTCTTGATTTTGTGTTTTTATTCTTTCTTTTCAAACTCTAATAAAACTCTGATTTTATCCTCAAGAATTACTTCTGCAGTCAGCCTATCCTATGAGGCATGCCCCAAATTTGTCATTTTAAAAATTATCTTTACTTTTCATTTAATCCTAATTATCCTTTTCTTATAATTCTTAACCCTGTGTTTGTATGAATCAATATTCTAAAATACCATAAAGCCAAGCATTCACCCACAGTAGAGGACATTAAGATGATTTGGACTAAAATGACCATTAGCATTGTCTGTTAGAGGGACAGAGTTAATGTGGAGGGGCTTTTGGATAATTTATGTAAGTCTAGGGTATCATTTTGAATCTTTGTTTTATCCTTTTCTCTATAAATCCCAGAATGTTCCTGTTTGCACAAATAACTTCAGAGGTAGAAATTTAAAGAGAATGATAATATACTAGGTATTTGCCCTTGTTTAGATTATGTGGACATGTGGGTAGCATAGTTTTGTTATTGAT
Organism: Hydrochoerus hydrochaeris; assembly: GCA_004027455.1. NCBI lineage: Eukaryota > Metazoa > Chordata > Mammalia > Rodentia > Hydrochaeridae > Hydrochoerus > Hydrochoerus hydrochaeris. The sequence continues at coordinate 156,257 of PVLA01004741.1, forward strand.
AATGAAGTCTTGTCAAGTTTGGAGAAGGAGAAGATGTTCCGGATTGGAAGCAGAGAGTGTTGTGTGTATCCAGGAGAAAGGTGGAGATGACCTCAGAGCACAAGGACAATGGAGAAAAGAGGGTGGTAGCTGAAGGCCAGTTAGACACAGGAGCTAGAACCCTGAAGAAGCTCACCTATTTTTCACCAGCCAAAGTCAAAGAATCAAGAAAAGAAAAACAACCTATTGAGAGCAGGTGGGAGAGAGGTAGTAGTTTTATTGACATTACAGTGGTATAGGGGCAGCTAGAAGGTACAGGAAGTGAAGACAGCAAGTGCAGAAGTTTCAATAGGAAGAGAAAGAGTGGGTGGGTGCGCAGGATTGAGGGCAGAGAGTGTGGGGATGGGGACAGATTGAACCTGTATGGAAAAGGCCAACTGATGGGCAGGATCTGGGAGAGAAAAGTAAGGAAAAGAACTGAAGATATTCCCCGTGGTCCTTTCTCAGTCTTAGCCCACAAGAAATGGAGCCAATGCCAAGTTACTTTGTAGGTGGAATGGTAGGAATTGTGGAGCTTATTCCTAACAGCCTCCTGTTCTTAGTGAAAGTAAAAGCCAAGCTGATACTTATGGAGATTTGTCCAGGTACTTCATCAAAGCATTTCCCATGAGTGTCCAGTCATAACCATGAGAAGCTGTCCTCTATTTCATGATAGGAAGCAGGGAGGTAGACTATGGAGAGATGAGGAGACCTAGGAATCAGAGGAGACAGGAGGAAGGGGAGGGGAGACAGGAGGAAGGGGAAGGAAAGAAGAAGTAAAACAGATCAAAATGTGTTATGTGTATGTACCAGTTCCTCATGATGAACGTATTTATTATATATCACAAGTACACACTAATAAAAAAGGGAAAACTTTTTAATCAAGGAAGAAACATTTCTCCCTTACTTCTTTCACTACAACTCCCTTCCCAATTTATTATTTTTGCATTATAATCCAGCTTCCCAGGCCAAGGATATAGCTCAGTGGCACAGTGCCTACCTGACAAGCACGAGGTCATGAGTTCAGTCCCCAGTACCAAAAATAATAAAAATTATAATAATCATCTAGCTTCCCAGCTATTGCTCCCCATCCAGAAGTGGAATGGGGTTGGAGTTGAGGGAGGGGAATACTGATAGGAAGTATCTCCAGAAGGCAAGTAAGAGAATGAATAAGCATTCAAAGATTGGGGGCCAAGTGGGAAACTAGGCATTCACTCACAAGAGCTGTAGACCAGATATATAGGGGTGGGGAGGAATGAGCACAGTGGAATTAATCTAGATCACTGCTGGCTCGCAGAACTTTCTATGGTGATGGCAGTATTCTGAATCTATACTGTCCAATATGGTAGCCACTAGATGTGCATGGTGAGTGAATATTAAATGCAGTTAATACTCTTGAGCTGGATTTTAATTTAAATTTTAAATTAAAATGACCTGTGGCTACTGTATTGGGCAGCACAAACCTAGAATTAGAGATTTATAAAGCTTATGTGAAGAAGATAACAGTGAAAAGTCAAGGAATTGAACGGCTTCCCCAGTAATACCCTCTGCTTCATTCCTAGGAGCCACAGATGTTTTGAATAGGCAAATTAACAGGGGAAAATGGAGGGGCAAGAATTTCCTACATTAATCTTAAACTAAAAGGGAGAAGAAAAAAAAAAAACATTGTTCGAATTTATTTTTAAGGCGAGAACGTCAATATTCTATGTGCAGTAGTGAAGATTCTCCTGGCTCTTGTGAAATCCTGTATTTCAGTATGGGTAGTCCTGATCAGCTCATGGTGCACAAAGGGAGATGTATTGGTGAGTAAACGAGCTAAATTCCCTTAAATTATTGTAATGGCTAAGTTTAAACATGAATGAGCAGCATTAGAAAAAACACCACACTGTATAAACCCATGTGGTTGAAGGAAGACTGAAGCAACTAGTTGCTTATCTTAGTTCCTGCTCTTCATGACAACAAAGAGAAGTTACTAATAAATCAGTCAATATTGTTGAAAATATTGTTAGCCCAAAGATAATTCTAAAGTTATCATCATGATCTCATAAACTTTTTGAAACAAAAAATGGTTGAAATGAGACTCTTACCTAATAGTGAATCTAATGCTGATAAAACGCATATAGCAAAATGAATTTTACTGCCTGTGATCTTGAGAAGGCTTCTGTGATTCTGATGGACTTTCCTTTATGGGCGATCGGTTTCTTTTCTTTAACGGATTTGAATGTTCTGTTCTTGTGTTGAATTTCTGGAATCTTGACTATTATATTCCTTGGTGTAGATATTTTCTGATCATGGCTAGTTGGGGATCTGTGTGCCTCACTTAACTATGTCACATTCTTTTTCATGGTTGGGAAGCTTTCTGCTATTATTTCTCTATACAGATTTTTAATGTCCTTTGTCCTATCTTCTGATTCTCCATCGATACCGTTTATTCTTATATTAGCCTTCTTTGCATCATCGAGCAGCTGTTGGATTGATGTTCCATGGTCCCTTGCTATTTCTGAAAAGCCTTTCAGTTGATGATCACCAGCCTCCAATCCCATCTTCTAGATCTGTTTTTTATCTTCACATTAGTTGACTCTGCTATGTATACTTTTAATAGAATTTTTAATCTCCTGGATTTCTATTTGAGTCTGTTTTATGGAATCCAATTCTTTTCTGTGTTGGACTTTCATGGTTTCCATGTCTTTCCTAAATGCCTCTATTTTTTTTTAAATCTATATCTACTCTAGATTTGCTGATCATTTCCTTCATTATGGTCTTCATCTCTTTAATTATCTCTGTTTTGGCTATTGGTCTGTTTGTTACTTACACTGCCACCATTCATAAAATTAATATGGGAAGTTTTTATTTCTTCCACTTCATTGCCCCCTTGATTTGCCTTGGGCAAATTGGGGGTTACTGGTTGCATCTTCCTTTTGTGTTGTCTCATTTTTTTATTTTTGCTGTTGTTTATTTGTTTTCTGTGTTGCAGCCTGTAAATTGCTTATGGTAGGTAGCTGTGTTACTAGTAGCAGGACATCTTAAAGAAATGACTACTTTCAGAGATGTCTTCTAGGCATAAGTTCCTTTTGGCTTTTGAGTCTATCCCAAGATCCTGCCTCTTTAATTTATTAGAGATGAAGGGTTGTTGCCTGTTTGGCCTACTACCTGGTTCTTTGGTACAAGGTTATGGTATTGTTTATGACCCCCAGAAAACCTTGGTGTTGACATACAAGGAAGAACAACTGATCACAACAATTATATCACTCTGGCTAAAGTAGTACAATCAGTAGCAACAATAGCATTAAGCACAGTCTAGAAAATAATAAAACTGTTGTAACTACTACTTTTCTGCCTTTTAACATAGGTATAAGAGCTGTATAGTTATGTAACATCTAAAACAAATCAGAAAATTATATATAATAAATATCCACTAACTAGAGTGATTTTTACCCCCAGCAGAGAAGGCTTAAAAGGGCTAAGAAGAAAAAAATAAAGAAATAGAAGAGAAAGAGATGAGAAGCAAGGCTAAAGGACAAGGAATTTTACCCAAGCCCTGGAAAGCTGGTGAAGAAGACAGGAGGGAAAAACAGAAGGAAAAAACGATACTAAAGTAGAAACAGTGTTCCTACTCATGAAAAAACAAACAATAATCCAGAGAAGAGAAAGCGAACAAAATAAAAAAGGACTTTTTTGATAATTTCAAGTCTGTAATTATCTTTTGAGGTCTACAGTTTGTGGTAGTGTCCAATTCAAGACGTGGCTCCACTGTCACTGGTAGACAGAAGAGGCAGACAGAGCCCAGATCTGGGCTGGATGATCCCAGCAAGCCTGCAGGAGGGTGAGGGTGGGGGCCAATTCTCATGCTTTCAAATCCGTGGAAGCTCAGACTGATCCTGGCCTCTGGCTATGGGCTTGGCCTGGGTCTTTCAGCTTACCATTCTCTAGGTGTTTCTTGGCAACCTAACCATGGCTCCTGGACCCTGAACGTCTCCTGCACCCTACCCAATCACCGTAGGCTTTCCACAGTGGGTACTGTGAGATGAAGCCATCCTGTGGCTGCTCTTAGTCCTGGGTTCAGTTGGCTCCTCCCTAAAATAGCATCTGGCCAGGCACCCTCTCCATGGGACATGAAAGTCCCTTGAACTGCAGCCATTCCCCATTGGTTGTGGCGCACAGCATCCTCTGCTCTGTTGACAGGTGTCTCTCCCTGGAGCCCTCCGGAGTCGCCCGCCCTCACTGTGTCTCTGTGAATCCCATCCTCCTCTCACACCAGGAGCCAGGGAAAAGTGCAGGTTGCCTCCTCCTTTTCTCTGTGAGCTCCAGTTTTCCCGTCAGGTCATTCTTGGGTCCCAAGGATCCACTTCCCTCCTCCTTTTCCACAAGTTGTTATTATACCATGCCTGGATTCTGAATCTTGGAGAGCTGATTTGTTGCTGTTTACTGCTCTGCCATCTTCCCAGAAGTCTCTGGTTAGTTCTTCTGTTGCCTGTGAGCTTTAAAGACCAGATCTCATTTTCTTAGGTTGATATTCATCTGCTTGGTGTTTTCCTGTTTGGCATGTTGTTCCTATCCAGGAAGACCACTGTATTTTCTGTATATCTATTTAACAGTTTTGTCTACTAAAGGCTATTTAGAGTAACCCTGGTCTTGCACTTTAGGATTTTATCTGCTATATTTAAAATTAATTTTTCAGCCAGACGTGGTACCTCACATTTATAATCACAGCTGCTTAGCAGGCTGAAAGAGGAGAATTGCAAGTTTAAGGACAGACCTGGGCAACTTAACCAAGAACCTGTTTTAAAACAAATATTTTTAAAGGGGCTAGGGATCTCTCTTAATGGTAAAACTTTGATTGGCTTTGGGTTCAATCCCCAGTACCACTCTCCTGCAAGAAAGTTTTCAGTCTCTATTTCCTTTGCTCCAGATGGATGCTGTCTTTTCTCAGCCATGTAGTTAGAGCACTGCTTAGTATAGGGCTTACTTGCATGCAGTAAGTTTGCCAGTTTAACTTTCAGTTCCATAAAAGTTCTTGCCAAAACAAATAAGTTGCCATGTGATCTAAACAGAGTTTGCCCTTTTTAGCATCTTTCCCCTTCTTCTTTAAAGAGATATGAATGAGCACTAGAGTAGCCAGGGAGCAGGCTGCAGGTGGAGGGAGAAGAAGCCAACATCACACCATCTGAATAATCTGTGAACTGGACATTTCACCAGGCCGGACAGCATGAGAATCTGCACACACAAGGCTGCAAACAACTGGCCAAGTGCAAGACCCGGGGTAGAGATGACTGGCTTTGGATGTGAGGCTGACCTTAGCTCAGAGGCATTTCCGCTTCATGGACGGCAACATAAAACTCCCTACTTGTCCTAACCAGGGAAATCAGGAAGGCAAATTAACAAGGTCTCTTATTCTCAGCGGTACTCGTTAGATAGATTCACCTGGGTTAACTAACACCTTCATTAGGAGGTGCCTTTACAACTGAAGAATTTTTTTGTAAAACCACCAAGTAAATTATTTTGATTTCTCACAGTAGGTCTAATTTTTAAAATATATCACAATTGTCTAGGAATTTTTTTTATAAAAGATCAACTAATTTCTAATTTTCAATAATGAAATATTTGAAAACCAACTAATTTTTTTTAATTTAAAATTATTGGAACTGCAGAGAAGCATGAACTATTGAACTGTATAATCGCTCTTTGCTAGCTATACCAGAGTCTCAGTCAGAAGCCTTTGGTGACATATCCCTGTGGCCTCATTTCAGTGTGTTTTTGTCTCTGTTATTATCCCCATCATGAAACAGTGGTGAGGGTGGCAATAATAGAATTATAATTTAAAAAGAACCCAGCAATTATGAAATGTCTACCTAGCCCCAATTGGGGAGATAAATATTATAAGATTGTACTGTATAACACAGAAACTTAATTAGACATTATATAAATGATATCCCCCTCCGTTCTATGAATATGTAATATCCTGTGTCTCCAGTGGACTGGTTAGAGCCCACATTTCTTAGGCTGCTTACTTTGATTGACAAAATTTCTCTAACTAAATTATCAGCATCTGTTTGAAGTGAAAACTGCTTCTTAAGATTAAAAAATCTAAGTTTAAAAAAAAAAGTCTAAGTAAGCTAGTTCAGCCGTATTTCCCTAAAGTACTTTTGCCAAGACTACTTTATCTTATACATATAGGTAACTTCATTTTGCACTTTTTCAAGTGAAAAATATAACTATTGGTGCCCCTTAACATTTTTTTTGGATGGGGGAAGGGGAAAGAAAGAAAGGGAAAAGAAAAAATATATACAAGATAATTAAGATAGTTATACAGCTGCTTTATCTTAATTCATTGAAAAGAAAGATTTGTGCTAATATTGTTTGGACAAGATATCATGTCTAGTACTCTGAATAACTACTACGAAGACAACAATTTGCAACATGTTAATTATTGTAACTCTCATACTAACCTGTTTTGAAACTCCATTTTGGTTGTTTTTATCTCTCTTTAAAATAAAAAAAAAAATAGGGCTGAGGATTTAGCTCAGTGGTGTAAGCATCTTCCTGGCAAGCGCAAGGTCATGAGTTCAATCCCCAGTACCTAAATAAATAAATAAATAAATAAACTTTTTTTTCTTTATGAAATCAAAGCGGGATCTCTCAACAGCATTATGTGCTGAGAGAAAAGGACAGACTTCTAGATCAGTGATTCTCCAGTGGGGATATTTCAGTAGCCTAGGAGGCTTTTGGTGATAGTTACAGACTTTTTTTCCCAGTGCTGGGAACTGAACCTAGAACCTTGCATGTGCTAGGGGAAGCTCGCTCCGCTGAGCTACCTCCTCCACACTTGCAGAGGTTGCTGGGGGTTAGGCCGTGGTGGAGGTGCTGCCTGCATCCAGTGGCCAGAGGCCGGGCACAAGTCAGCCTCGATGAGAAAGGATTATCTGGTCTACAACTCCACACTGTCAGCAATGCTGAGGGTGCAATATATGCTATGATTTGGTTAATTAGTAGAGAAAAAACAAAGTAGAGGGAAGTAAAAACAAACCAAAACATTGATTTCTTTTCTTTCCGCTTTTTGGCAATTTTCTATTACGGTTTTTAATGAAAATGGAAATTTCTCTAAGAAAATGCTTGGTGCTACAGAAATTTAAAGTGTTCAAAGTACAAGTGGAAACCATGCACCTGGTGCTAAATAAATGTGACTGGTTTTCTAGTTTTAAATTTAGATTATTTCTGCTTCCTTCTAAAACATTTCTAGTTTGTGTTTACTGAATGTATTCAAATTTTGTATTTGGAAAGTCATTGATGTTTTGACATTTTCAAATTATTGAAAATGATTTTTACTGTGCACACTCATCACACTGATGAAATCATCTTTATGGCCATTTTCTATTTCCCAATTCCTGCCATTGTGGTAACCGTAGCTGGGTGAGGTACACCAGCCAACAAAGCCAGCAGAGTAAACTGCTTCAGAAGCTATGTGTCTGTGACTAATGGCCATTGTTCTCTTTATCTGGATAGATACTAAATCTCATTGCTGATTCTTGTCTCTTTATAAAAATTTATGTTTTAGAGTTTAGTATACTGTTAAATATTAAAAATGAGTTAAGAGGGCTGGGGATTTAGCTCAGTGGCTAAAATGCTTGCCTGGTAAGTGTGAGGTTGTGAGTTCAATTCCTGGTACCAAAAAATAAAAAATACAAGTAAGTTAAGAAGCACATGTAGTGCATTAAATCCTATTTTTCATATTTAGCACATGGCATCCATTGTTGAATAGGTGAAAATATTTTGCTTTTCCTTAATTTTCTCTACAGAACACATACCAGTGAGATTTCATTGCCTTTTCTGTCTAATGCGCAGGGAGCGATGAACAGCTTGGAAAATTAGTTTACAATGCTTTGGAAACCGCCACTGGCAGCTTTGTCTTGTTGTATGAGTGGGTCCTTAAGTGGCAGAAAAAAATGGGTCCATTCCTCACCAGTCAAGAAAAGGAGAAGATTGAGAAGTGTAAAAAGCAGGTAGGCACCTGCCACGGCCGCCTGATCAAAAAAGTGTGATCCTGAACCGGACATGGGAAAACCACAGCTCTGTGTTTGATCGTCTCGCAAAGATGGGCCAGAGTGAGGTCTTTCTAGCCAAGGAGGATTGTGGGGGACCAGCATCTACACCAGATTTTTTGAGCCCCTTATTCAGTGTCTGAGAACTTTCATAACATAGCCAAAAATCCTGCAGCTGCTTTCTTTCTCTGCTTTCTCAGCACTGATGGTGCTAAGGGCGCCGTGATGGTGAGCCTTTTAGAGCTTTCAGCGATGACAAACAGCTGGCTGCAAGCACGCGAGCCATAGGTTCACTGTGGCTGCCTAATGGCACTGATAACGTCTGTCCAAATGGGACGAACTGCTATTTCATAATAGTGCTTTTTGAAATTATTGATGCTTTTCCTAACTCTTGAAATACTGCTTCAAAATGAATTTTTGAGAGACAGGAGGTTTTTTTGTTTTGACTGTGCTAGGATCAAAAGAGAATTTCAACATTCATGTGGTTAATACTCACTTTAAGGAAAACAGCTACAGGTTACATGATAAAGAGGATGAAGTATTACGGTATTTAGCAGGGTGTGTATTTAGTTACGTAGAGAAAGAAAACCTGAGCCAGGCCTCGTGCTACGTGTATAACCCTAACTACTCAGGAGGCCGAGGCAGGAAAATGGCAAGTTCAGCATCAACCTGGGCAGCTGAGCAAGGCCTGTCCCAAAAGCAAAGAAGACGAGCTGACAATGTACCTCAATGATAGAGCCCTGAGTGCAGACCCCAATGCTGAGGGCTGAGGGCTGAGGGGTAGAAGTAAACACCAGAATCCTAAGTTAGTTTTGACTGGTGATAATAGAGATAATAGATAATATCTATTATCTATCTATATTTTTCCTTCATATTAATTTTTAAAAGGATGTGTTTGTTTGTTTTTAATAATGCTGGGATCAGTCCTTGCCTTGCCTAGGATTCATGCCTTCTAAGCACACATTCTACGACTCAGTTACACTGCTGGCCCCTAATTAAAAAAATGTTGACAGTGACCTTTGTTATATTCAGAAAGTTTAAAGTTAGTATTTCTTTTTTCTGGTGGCTATATCTCAAAAGAAGTTGATTTTTTTATTATTTTAAGAGAATAAAACAAAGCAAAACAGAACAAAGCAGATTAGAGCAAAACAATGCAAATGACACAGGATTTTAGAACAAGAAAATAGGAAATCAGCAGTGGCTACCATAATGTCTCTTGTTTTCTTTGAAATAGTTGTCCATCCCTACACACACAATAAGTTAATACAAATCAAAATAGTATAAAAGCAATCAAAACAAAAGAAGGAGAGCCTTACGGGCCTTCAGAACCAGACACTAGGAAATCAATAATGGCTCTTGTTTTCTTCAAAGAAACTGATTTTAAAACCCATCCCCCACTCTCTTTTTATCTCCCCAACATATGGTCTCAGTAAAGTTGCTACATGGTCCAGGCTGGACTCCAATTTGTGATCTTTCTGCCTCAGCTTCCCAGAGTGCTGGGATTACAGGTGTGTGGAACCATAGCCAGTTCCTTCGCTACTTTTGTAATATTTGAACACCTATGTTTTGAACTTCAGGTTGAGAATTAATTACATTTTTCCCATCTTTATAAGCTGTTAGGTTAACCATACCATTTAGGAAGGGAATATTGGTTTTACCATCTCATCTGAAAATACTTTTTTTTTTTTTCCTTATCAGATTCAAGGGGCAGAAACAGAATTCAACTCACTGGTAAAATTGAGCCATCCAAATGTAGTGCGCTACTTTGCAATGAATTCCAAAGAGCAAGATGACTCCATCGTGGTGGACATTTTAGTGGAGCATGTCAGTGGGGTCTCCCTTGCCGCACACCTGAGCCACTCCGGGCCCATCCCCATGCATCAGCTTCGCAAGTACACAGCTCAGCTCTTGTCCGGCCTTGATTACCTGCATAGCAACTCTGTGGTGCACAAGGTCCTGAGTGCCTCGAATGTCTTGGTGGATGCAAAAGGCACTATCAAGATTACTGACTACAGTATTTCTAAGCGCCTGGCAGACATTTGCAAGGAGGACGTGTTTGAGCAAACCCGAGTTCGTTTCAGTGACAACGCCTTGCCTTATAAAACGGGAAAGAAAGGGGATGTTTGGCGCCTTGGGCTCCTGCTGCTGTCCCTCAGCCAAGGGCAGGAGTGTGAAGAGTACCCCGTGACCATCCCCAGTGACTTAGCAGCTGACTTTCAGGATTTCCTCAGGAAGTGAGTGTCCTGGACTCCTCCGGCTGCCCTCTAGCCCTGCACTGTTGGCTCTGCTCCGGGGGGCCAGACATCTAAGTGCTAGGGAAGCCGCAGTGCAAGAACAAGACAAGGGTTAGTTCCTTGCTCTCCCAGCCCTTTCTTAACCTTCTCTGTCCTTCTCCTCTTTATGTCCATTAGTCCCTTAACTGCCATATTCTCCTAAGCACACTTGGGCTCAGTAATTGATTTTCAGACTACTTTTGAGAGACTTCCTGGAATGCTGTAGGAAGGAAGTGTTCCCTGTTCCTCCAGTCTCCATGGAGATGGCTGCAGGGGAAGAGCCCTGGGTGTTCCAGCCGAAAGACCCTCTGTGTCCACCTGTGCTCTGGTTCCTAAGAGGTCAGTCCTGGCCTTCAGTGCTGTGATTCTGACCCTGATTCTTGCAACTGTGCTTCTTCATTGGCCGTTTCACTTAGCCACATTACAGGATGCTCTAGCCAGAGCGTTTTCAGTACTGTGAATTCAGATGTACAGTGATTCACAAACCCAAGTGGTGTCCAGTTTAGAGGCTCCCTAATTGAGGGGCTTCCCAGGTCTGAAGTCTTCATGCAGTCAAGCCCTTCCATGGATCATTCCCTTCCGTAGCCCTGTGTGATCTCGGTCCTCTCTGTTTCTGTTGAGTGGGGCATAAGATCCCTTCAGTCTGGATTTTTCCAGATTTCCCTGGTGCAGACTTCCCGCACAAGTGACCGGGACAGGGTTTTTCCTGTTCTTGCCTTTCACCTCCTTTTCATTTGACCCTTACATTTATATACTTGTTCTGTTCTCTATGTTTATTTTCTTTTGTCTCCACATTTCTTTCCCTGTTCCCATCTTTATCGGTTGCCAGTTCACCTGGTCTTTAATGTCACTTTTGTCATTCACTTGCTCACCCATTGCAAGTATTAAAGTACCTGTGCTTGAGGGTGCCACATACCAAGGTTTCTGTCAACAGAAACCTTGAGATTATATCGCCTGGTGATGCTGTAGCCTTGTTCATAAATCCACTCTGTGTTGCTTCCAGGATGACAGAATCACCGAGTGGCACATTTCCCAGAGCACATCTATGTCATTAGCCCCATATGACTATATTTAAGTGAAGTTTCTATGAACCATGAAATCAAAATCAACATAATCTACCAAAAAGGGGCCACCTTGAGTTTGTGCTACATTCTTTCCTTAAAGTATATAAAAATCTAATATTTTTTAAAGAAACATTTTTTTATACCTTAAATACAGTAGAACTTTAAAAATATTTAAATGCACTCTGACGACAGGTTGGCTGAAATGATAAGTAGGTAATGGAGTCACTGATGGAAAGATTCATTTCAGTCTTCAAAATTTCAGTTTGCCTGGCAAGTGCAAGGTCATGAGTTCAATGTCTGGTACCAAAAAAAAAGAAAAGTCAATTGGAGCATTCTGGCTTTCTTGATTGGCCAAGAGTAATGAAATTAAAATGAACAATAGTAATTATATATTGTTTTAAAAGCACAGGAGGTTTAAATAGAATCCACTTTTCAATTTGTCAGGTTCTCTCGTTACAGAAATAGCTCAACATGCTTGTCAGTTTTGAACTTGAGAGCAGCTTTGCTTCTCATTCTTTTAACATACTTGTCCTTTAGAATATTTTATCTGCTCCCCTCTCTTCCTGTGTTCCTCTCTCTTCCAAAAGTGCTTTGATGGATTGCGCTTGGTTGGGAAGGAGCCACAGGGTATTGTTTTGCTACCTTTGCTGTCCATCCCCAAAGAACAGAAATGTAGCCGCCTTTTCATTGTTGGTGAGCACCCTGCTGAGAAAGGTGTGCTGGCGAACCAGCCTCTGCGGGCAAGGGTTCAGATGTGAGAGCCACCCATCTGCATCAGCCTTCCTGCCTGAGGACTGAAACTCTGATCGGAGTCTCCTCTTGGTAAAGTGCTGATAGCGCAGGATTGCTGGGAGGGTCAAGTGAGTTCACATCTAAGAGGTGCTTCCACTGACAGTGTGAGCCCCTCGGTCCCACTGACTGATTCATGGCCACTTCTTACTGCTAGCCTCAGTAGTGAGAATGGTGCCGGGGGTGGACATTCCCAGACCTTTGTCGGGTTTGCTTCAA